>JAJHSJ010001041.1:0-53194 GCA_021015155.1 Magnolia officinalis | reverse complement strand
AAAAATCACCCAAGCCATCACCCATCTATTGGAACGAGCCGTAATAGAAATAGAAGGAAGTGAAATGATAATTATATGATTAATGAGGTAGCTTTTTAAAAACCTTCTTAAAAATCAAAATAGAATGTAATGATCAGCATTCAATCTCCAAAGCTCAAGTGGACCACACCATAGGAAGAACATTTAAATGGTTAAGAGTTCAATCGGACTGCTTTCTGTAGTGTGTGGTCCAAGATCTCATTTTTGGGCCAATACCCAAAATGATTTGTACTAATGAATAGGGGTGGGATATAACATATATCATGTCGGGGCCCACAAAGTTTTGGCTTCGAATCATGTGTTATGTCATAAAAATTGATCCAATTTCTGATGTATGCATTTATTTCTGATTTTTGAAAAAATAAATGTAAATACTACAACCAAACAGGCCCTGAGGGTTGTTTGTTGCGCAAGTTTATGTAAGAATAATAAAACATTTTCGTACCAGAAAACCGCATGCATGCCTTTCCTTTTTAGATGCACGTAACTCTATTACCAATAGCCTATATATATATATATATTTTACACGCAACACACACCCCACACACTTGCGCTAGTGGATTTTCACCACCTATGGCTACTCGAACCCTTACCGGGAGTTGAAACTCCTGATTGTCTACCACCCGAGCAAGAGTAAGGACCCTTTCGATCAAAGTGCTTTTAGAGGGATGTGCAATCAATAGTGGGCCCCCATGATGGACGGTCCTTCCTAGTGTACTCATATGGACTATCTAGTACCCAAACCAATAATTGGATGATTAAGATCACCTAATTGAAGTGATTTTTAAGCAACACATGATGGACAATACACATCAACCTTAGATTTCTAGCACACACTCAATATGGGCCGTCCATTTCCCAAACTACTAATCAAATTGTAGATCATCCAAACAAGGTTGATTTGAGAGGATGGGTGATCAAAGATGGGCCCACATGATGGAAAAATCACATTAATGCTTAGATCTTTCTAGCAGCACCTCAGTATGGACCGTCCATTTCCAAGACTATGCATGTCCCAAACCACTAATTGGATGGCTAGGCTCAATCAAATCACAGTGATTTGGGACGGATGGGCCATCAAATGTGGGCCCCACAAGATGGATGGTTTATGTCAATTCTTAGTGTTATCTGGTCAAAGTCATTTGATAAGATTTGGTTCACATGTCAGGCCCACATGACATGCAGTCCACATAAATAATCATGCCTTTTCAAGTATAACTACCACTAATCAGCCATTTCAATATCCATTGATCGGTGGTTATCACTGTTCAATCAAAGATATTTGAGAGGGATGGGCCATTCAGTGGATGCCCCAAATGATGGATGGTTCATATCAATGATTGAACCTTTTACATTACAACCAAATATGGATTATCCACTTCCATAGCTATTAATTCGAAGGTTAGGATCATCCAATCAAAGTGATTTGAGAGGGACAAGCCATTGAGGATGTGTCTAGCATGATGGATGGTTCATATAAAGATCAAACAAAAAGTGTTAATGATATAAATTATCTTTTTCCATAGCCATTGATCGGATGATTTGGATCACCTAATTAAATTGATTTGAGAGGGATGTGTCATCAAGGGTGGATTACACAAAATAGATTATTGACATTAATGATCCATGCAAATGATCTCATCCATGTTGATGTATGTGATGAGGCTCACTTATACATCGTGGGACACCTAAAGTGTGCTCCGTTTGTCAGCGATTTGCCCTAACAATGTTCCTGGTAAAAAATTAGCTTAAATAGATCTAAGGTATGTGATTGCTGTGGTGTAATCAAATGCAGAAAGTTGATTTTCATGTGCAAAATACACCAATATAGCAAACGTGGTACAATACGTATAGGGGTGTTTGATTTTTTATTTACTAACTTCAATAGTAGATAAACAATTATGACTTATCGCCCATGGTTGGTTTGGAAGGGAAATGCATGCTTAATTATACCTCGGTTTTCATGATTGCATGCATGAAATCAAACGGCTGAAAAATCAGCACGTCTAATCCATGCGGTCCATATTTTCTACCAGTGCATTTTAGGGCATGGTCCAAAAATGAGGCAGATCCAGTGCCCAAGTGGTCTGCACAACATGAAATAGTCATGGCATTTGATAACTTGAAAAGAGCTTAGTAATATGAATGGTTACACACACGCACTATTGATTATAGTCGTCTCTCATTCTCTCTTCCAAATACAGGCTACCCAACACAACTTGGTGGTTCAGATTACCAGATTGCGCACGCACACACACACTTCTACTGAATATGGTCGTCTCTCTCACTCTCTTCCAAATACAGGTGGCCAAACGCAACTGGTGATTCCAATTCTCATGGATTTCATGGTAATTACCAATGAATATCAAATACACACTCTGTGATTCCAATTCACATGGATTCATGGCAGTTGCCAATGGATATCAAATAAACACTCCTAAACAATCCCTTACCCATCAGACATGTCCTCCCCCTTTTGGGAACCATCAGGTGCATTATCCAATGGCACTGTTTGATCCTCACACACTCCACTCCAGCTCACGGTAAGCCTCTGTCCTTGGGGTCGGGCCGGGTTTAGCTTGGGTGGTGAAAACAACAGCCCTCACTGCCTCTAATGGGAAAAGCAAAACCCAACAGGGCTGCGGCTCACCCCTCTTGCGAGCGTATATTTCCGCAGGCCCTTCTTTCTCCCTCTACATGAAAACCTGAGATCCCCGGATCCCCTCGCGACCACAGACGGAATGCTGCACATAGATCTATGACTTAAATTGACTAGAAAAACACTATAATTTTAAGGAAGCCTAGAAAAACCCCATCATCAGTGTTTTCCTAGCTAATCCTAGAGATGTGGAAATTAGGAAGAAAAACCATTGAAGAAGAAAGAATAAACCTATAGACTAGCAAATACCTCAGAGAGATTGGACTATCAAAGGATGACTCAAACCCAAAAATCCAACTGATTGGATGTAGGGCTGTCAGTGGGTACCCAATGGAGTCAACCTAGTTTTGATGTGTCCAGGTCCCATCATCTGGACATGCTAGGAAATGGTTGGGTTCAGATCTCACCTTTCAGACCCAGTTAAAAATCAGGTCTAGTCATTTTGGGTTGGGTACATGTAAAGGACCCTGTTAAAGTCGAGTCCGGGTTGGGTCCAGTTAATTTTTTACACTTAACACTCATATATTTTAATACATTTTGATGATTTTAGCAATGGAATAAGGTTTCCTAAGCCACACATATGTAAGAGAGCCCATTTATACACCAAACATGTATCGAAGTGGCAAATGTGTAGGACCCTAAAGGACCCAGTTCTGGCAAGACCTGAATGTGGTTAGCCTACGGGTGGTGGAAACAACAAAGCCCTCACCGCCTCTAATGGGAAAAGCAAAACCTAACAGGGCTGTCGCTCGCCCCTCTTGCGAGAATATATTGCCGCAGGCCCTTCTTTCTTCCCGTACATGAAAACCTGAGATCCCCGGATCCCCTTGCGACCACAGACGGAATGCTGCACAAAGATCTATGACTTAAATTGACTAGAAAAACATTATAATTTTAAGGAAGCCTAGAAAAACCCCATCATCAGTGTTTTCCTAGATAATCCTAGAGATGTGGAAATTAGAAAGAAAAACCATTGAAGAAGAAAGAATAAACCTATAGACTAGCAAATACCTCATAGAGATTGGACTATCAAAGGATGACTTAAACCTAAAAATCCAACTGATTGGATGTAGGGCTATCAATGGGTACCCAATGGAGTCGAACTAGTTTTGATGTGTCCAGGTCCCATCATCTAGACATGCTAGGAAATGGTGGGGTTCAGGTCTCACCTTTTAGACCCGCTTAAAAATAGGGTCTAGTCGTTTTGGGTTGGGTACATGTAAAGGACCCTGTTAGAGTCGAGTCCGGGTTGGGTCCAGTTAATTTTTTACACTAACACTCATATATTTTAATACATTTTGATGATTTTAGCAATGGAATAAGGTTTCCTAAGCCACACACATGTGAGAGAGCCCATTTATACACCAAACATGTATCGAAGTGGCAAATGTGTAGGACCCTAAAGGACCTATCTCTGGCATGACCTGAATGCGGTTAGCCTACGGGTCACATGTGTAGGACCCAGCTCTGGCAAGACCTGAATGCGGTTAGCCTACTGGTACTGTAGGAGCCAACGTCCGTACCCGACCCATTGACAGTCCTAAGTGAATGTTCATATTTGTCCATGGATTTGCATGCTGTTAAGATTGTGTAACCAGGGAGATATTGGGCTGACTCACCCAAATGAGGACTGCATGATGAATGATCCAAATTACAAGAAAATTGGCCCACATGGCTATGGTGTCTAATTCCTCAAGGCACATTCCAACAGTTGAAGAATAAAAGATGGAAGTAAACTAGAATGCACAGAGAGCAATACCTGTATGGAAGTTCTGTGTGAATTGCAAGCAACTGAGCTGTTCATTAGCAGCCTCAAGCCAACTATCAAGAAGAAACATATTATTGGCCTTGAGCAAACATGCACTAAAGTGACTAAAAATTAGAAGACACATATAGAACAAACCAATTCCTAGAACTTGAAAATCCCACCAACTTAGCAATTTGGGGAACTGTGGATGGTGTCGAATGCTCCTGTCTACGAAAGGAGCCCAAATGAAGATAGTGCGAAAATGACTTAGAAATTGACAGGCCACTATCCTGTTTATTGTGTCTTGCAAAACGTATAAACCATGGTGTGCAATAATGGCCGTTATGGGTCATAAGGGCCATTACATAAAGGGAAGGTAGCAACCATTATATGTTACGGGGTTGTAACGGCCGTTACAGAAAAAAATGACCTTTAATTTCCCTTATGGCCCTTGTAATGGCTTAACCACCCCTCCCCCCCCCCCCCCCCCCCCCCCCCCCCCCCCCCTGTTGAGAAAAGTCTTAAATCTAAGGTTTTGAGGTCGTTCGACCGGTCGTGGGAAGCTTCGACTGGTCGTAGGAGACGCTCGACCGGTCGTAGGTTCGAGCCCTTGTACGACTCAAAGTCCAGCAAGTTTTTTGCTGTTTTTTACTGTAGCCAGGACTGGTCGAAGGACAGCTACGACTGGTCGAAGGTGGGCTACGACCAGTCGAAGACTGGCTACGACTAGTCGAAGGTTACGCAGTTTGTTCCGCGATTTTGCGCGAAACTGCGGATTTGAGTCCTTTCGCAAGTAGGATGCGGAAGGGAAGTTTCCTAAACTATAAATAGGTATTCCTAGGGTTTTTCTAGGAAGTGGTGATGAATGCTAAGGCTTTCTAAAAGGGTTCCGGGGTTTCTAAAGGGTGTAGCAAGGGTGAGATTCGAGGTTGTTCGAATCGGGTAAGTCCTTTCTCTTTGTAATTAGTGCTTTCATAGTGGTGATCTGTCGCTTTGTGCCGTGGTTTTTTCCCGCAAGGGTTTTCCACGTTAAATCTGTGTGTTCTCTTTTCTTGTGTGTGCTTGGTGCCATTGGATTACCATCCTAGATCTAGATCTGTGTGATTCCGCAGGCCAAAAATCCCAACAAGTGGTATCAAAGCAATCGGTTGGGACACAGATCTGAATCTGAGGGATTAGTAATAATGGCGAGCGCCAGGTATGAGATTGAGAAGTACTCAGGGAAAAATAATTTTGAGTTATGGAAGATCAAGATGATGAGTTCCTTAATCAAGCAAGGCGAAGATGGTGCTCTTGAGGAGCGGAAGTCCACTATGACTGATGGTGATTGGAATACTCTTGATAAGAAAGCCTTATCATCGATCCGTTTATGTCTCACGGATGAGGTTCTCTACAACGTCATGAGGGAGAAAACTGCGGCTAATTTATGGGCGAAGTTAGAGGATGTCTATGCGAAGAAATCCTCTGAAAATCGTTTGCACTTGAAGCGGCAGTGGTATAACTTCAAGATGGCAGAGGGTGGAGATCTGGAGGCTCACATCAGCAACTTTAATAAATTAGTTTGCAAATTGCTGGATATGGAGGAAGTGATGAAAGAAGAAGAACAAGCATGTATGTTGCTGAATTCTCTCCCGGCGTCCTATGAGTCATTCAAGGACACTATGTGCAGCATGAATAAAACTCTGAGTGTCGACACTGTTATCTCAGCCCTTCAAGGGAAGGCTATGAGACAGCTAGACAGCAACATAGGGACATCTTCTGATGCACTGTTTACAGTGGGTAGGAATTCTGAACACGGTACAGGTTCTTCAGGTTCTAGATCCAAATCCAAGGGCAAGGGCAAAGGAAAGGTAAAGTGCTGGAATTGTGGGAAGGAAGGACATGTGAAAAGGGATTGTGAAAATCCTAAATCTAGGAGGGAAGATTCTGAGGCTTCATGCAGGGAGGCTAACACTGCCACGTCAGATGAATCGAGTGGATGTGATGGTAATGTTTTGTCTGTGTCTTCGCTCAGACGGTCATATGATGATCGTAAGGACGAGTGGATGCTAGACACAGGGGCATCTTTTCACATGACTTCTCATCGGAGTTGGTTCACTAGCTATAGAGTGCGATGGTGGACAGGTATTTATGGGCAATGACATTGCCTGTAATGTTGTGGCTATTAGTACGGTACGCATCAGGATGTTTGATGGGGTGGAGCGTACCTTGACTGATGTCAGGCACGTTCCTGATTTGAAACAGAATCTGATTTCTCTTGGTGTGCTTGAGGCAAAGGGATGCAAGTACACAGGTATTGATAGTGCTCTTAAGGTATCCAAGGGGGCACGGGTAGTCATGAAAGCGCAACGACTCGATCATGTTTACAGGTTGATCGGGAGCACTTCAAAAGGTGGAGCTACAGTGGATGTAGCGGATTCCACCTCTGCACGTGTGTGGCATGATGGGCATGGCCACATGAGCGGGCAGGGCAGGAAGGCTGAGACGTGCGGACAGGGATACAGAGCAGGTGGAGCAGCCACCTGTGAGAAGAACCACATGGCATGATTGCAGGATATCGGCAAGGTACATGGACGACTCCAATATTGCAGGGGATTCATCTTCTATTCTGATGGCTCTAGGTGAGCCTGGTGCTGAGAAGTGGAAGGTAACTATGGGCGATGTGATGGATTCGTTGTACCAGACCGACATATGGGAGCTGGTGGAGCTTCCAGTGGGCCGGTGAGCGGTTGGATGCAGGTGGATCTTCAGGAGGATACGTCATAGATACAGGGCAAGGTTGGTAGCGAAGGGTTATGCTTAGAGAGAAGGGATCGGCTTCTCAGAGATATTCGTGCCGACGGTATAGCAGGTATCTATCAGATCCGTGATTGGCGCTGGTTGGCCAATGTGATCTTGAGCTATGATGTGAAGCATAGATAAGAGAAGAGGTCAAGGAGCTATACGGTTGAAGATTGAAGACTTGGGGGAGATTGTTGAGAAAAGTCTTAAATATAAGGTTTTGAGGTCGTTCGACCGGTCGTGGGAAGCTTCGACTGGTCGTAGGAGACGCTCGACCGGTCGTAGGTTCGAGCCCTTGTACGACTCAAAGTCCAGCAAGTTTTTTGCTGTTTTTTACTGTAGCCAGGACTGGTCGAAGGACAGCTACGACTGGTCGAAGGTGGGCTACGACCAGTCGAAGACTGGCTACGACTAGTCGAAGGTTACGCAGTTTGTTCCGCGATTTTGCGCGAAACTGCGGATTTGAGTCCTTTCGCAAGTAGGATGCGGAAGGGAAGTTTCCTAAACTATAAATAGGTATTCCTAGGGTTTTTCTAGGAAGTGGTGATGAATGCCAAGGCTTTCTAAAAGGGTTCCGGGGTTTCTAAAGGGTGTAGCAAGGGTGAGATTCGAGGTTGTTCGAATCGGGTAAGTCCTTTCTCTTTGTAATTGGTGCTTTCATAGTGGTGATCTGTCGCTTTGTGCCGTGGTTTTTTCCCGCAAGGGTTTTCCACGTTAAATCTGTGTGTTCTCTTTTCTTGTGTGTGCTTGGTGCCATTGGATTACCATCCTAGATCTAGATCTGTGTGATTCCGCAGGCCAAAAATCCCAACCCCCCCCCCCCCCTAAAGGCCGTAAGTTTTTTTCCAATAAAAAAAGACCATAACAACCGTTATGACCTGTATCGTAAAGGTAACGGTGGTGGTCATTACAGCCACAGTTACTATTACGTAGTACCTTGGTGCAAACAAGATGCACTAATTGCCATACCACCTATGCTTATATCTGGTCATTCATTAGGCCCAATGCTAGGCTGATATAAAGCTGGCTACAATGTTTATAGAAAATGGATGGCTTGCAAATAACGTAAAATTGCTTGCATTCATGGAAAGAGTGTGGTTAGATCAATTGGACTGACTTGACTATTGGACCAGGCCAAAGTCTGTAATGGGGCCTAGATAATGAATGGCTTGGATCTTACATGCTTGTGCATGGGCAGATTGTGGGCAGCTCAACATGCATGACTCTAATTAAATTTCACAACTGAAATACATCACCATCATACAATTGTTTATTGGATTGTGATATTTAGTGAAGGATTATATGAATTGCATACAGTAGAAAGTGTTCTTATTATTTTCATTTAGGTATTTCAGGTGAAATGTTGGCGACAAAGAGGCCCACAAAGGGTGGGCACTCTCTCAACTTGTTTCCTGTTTTGTGGCTCACCTGAGATTTCCTTTGGGTTTATTTTTGGCCCCTGGATGTAAAGGCGAGGCATCGATAGATTGGATGTTGTGAATACATCACTTGGACCCCACTTCTGCCCAGTACAACCATAGAGCACACCCCTCATTTTATTACTTGTACTTTCTTAGCCATACAAGGTGTCAATGAAGAACAGGCAAACATGTTTCTCCAAATCCTTTTCTTCTTCGATAAAATACCTCTATGCAAATAAGGAGATAGAAATTTCAGTCTATCACAATTGCGAATTCCATTTTGGTTTTGCATCATAGAGAAACTTTTTCTTTCTCATGGTTCCTATTTAACTTGCTTCTGTTACATTTCTGACATCAATGACTGGGTCCAATTTCAAAAAGTTTGTTTAGCATGATTAGGATATTTGCTAGAATCTCAAGTTAGGGAACAAGTAAGTGTTAGCACTAGATACAATAATACAAGCCACTAGCAATCTTCTGCAAATGTCCATGTAAAATTCATGCAAACAAGGTTAATCGCTTCACCAATTAAAAATACAAAAGTAAATTTTACAAAGAAAAAACAGAAGATAAAACAAACCTTTTTTTAACATGCAAAAACTGTTATTGAAGGCTTCAACAAACTCGTAAGAAGGATATGAGGTATCCCTCATATAGATGCACAAAGTGGGAATTGAATCGGCAACAGTTTTGGGTTTGGGATCAGGGAAGCATCAGTTTCAAAATGTTGGCATGTATAAACAGATAGGAAGCAGGAGCGGGAGTGCAGGTCTAAGCATCAGCAACACCTAATTAGACAGTCTGTGCAACTAATTCCCACACAAGGAGTACCAAACTCCAAAGAGCCATCAAATTTGAAAAGGCAAAATACCAAGCTCCAAAGCTCTTCAACGCCCTTTTCTTGCATTTTTTAATCTTATATAGCAAAACAAATTTCCTTTTTTTCCCCGCTCTTTTAATTCTACTTTTCTAACTGAACCCAATGACCGAACCAAAAAATGCAAGAACAAGGAACAAGTGGAAACAGTTTCCCATATATATGGTGCTGGATACACTACAAGCAAATTTTTGGTCATCATTAAGTATGATTTTTTTTTTTTTTTTTTCAGTAACTAGAAAAACAAGCCCATCAAAAAGTAATCTGAAAAAACCCAAAAAAAAAAAAAAAAAAAAAACAAAAAACAAAACAAAACAAAACAAAAAGAAACCCAAAAAGTAAGAAAAGTAGGTAATAATCAGCATTGTTGTCATCTGTGACATAAAACCATGATTTCATCTTTTATCTTTTTTTTATTTGTCTTTATAATGGTGCTGGCATCAACATGATGGCATGATAATAAACACTATCCTTCTTCAACTAATATGGATTCATCAAGAAGAAAGAACTCAATCAAAGAAATCTAATAACCAGCATCATTAATACAATGGAGAATTACAATTCTTAATAGGGACTACAAACACTTCAAATCACAACCATTTAAACTTTCAACAAGAGATTATTAAGAACATCATGCCAAACGCTTGTAGTGAAAAGAAAAAAAAAGGTGGAATATAAGAAAAATGAGGAATGCATAAAAATCATTGGTAACATTCTTAGGGAGAATAAACCAATAGCAAATTCCAAGTCTAAAGTCATTCTCAGTCTAGAAGAAAGTTGCAGAATACTATACTGAAGAGAAATCATCCAATGCTTCCTGAGCCCCTCTAATGGCTCTATAACTTGTGCTCCTAGTTGGACAAGGACACATGGACAGTCCAATCAATCAATCTAACCTAACAATTAGGTGTGCTCCATGTGCTGGAATGCATAAAAACACCAATCAGGTGATCACATCCATCCAAAAGTTGGCCTTCTTTTTATAGCCTGCTAGGATCACTAAACATGGGTCTAGGTATATGACTGGCCCAATCATAAAAACAGCATTAGAAATTTTATATTTTTAAACATTAAAAGCAGCATAGATGAGATTGGACCAGCAATATTAATAATTTGGATCAATATTATTAACCTAGTCATATGAATAATTTAGATGATCAAAATAAGACCATTCATATGGATAGTTTGGTCATAGAAAATGGTCTGAGTCGTATAGATAATTTGGATTACCAAAAATAATCTAGATCTTCTAATGGTATGGACTACTGAACATTAGCCCTCGACATTAGCGATTTGGACCACCAAATGCGGGCCTAGCCATATGAATTGTTTGGATAATTCAGGAAGAGCTCTTGCAAACAAAAATAGTTTCAAATGCAGAAGGGTCAACTCATCTGAAAAGAATGGATCACTAAAAATAGGCCCAACCATGCGATCGGCTTGGATAACCAGAACTTGGCACAACTATATTCGAAACTTGCATCTCTAAAAACGACTCTATGAGTATATCATTGGTTCAATCGTATGAACGGCTTAGATGGAGGAAGACTGACCTGATCATATACTGATTTGGATTACTTAAGACGGGCCAAGTCATATGAATATTTGGATCACTAAAATGAGCTCAGTCATATGAACAGTTTAATCATAGAAAATGAATTAAGTCATTCAAACAATTAGGATCACTAGAAATAGTTCCCCAATCATATGAACAAACAGTATGGATCATAGAAAACTAGCCATTCACATTACCAATTTGGATCACTGAGTACGGGCCTAGTCACATGAAAAAGTTTCAAATCATTCACAATGAGCTCATCCAAACAAAACAATATAGAATTCATAAATTTGGACAAGTCATTTGAACAACTAACAAGACTGAAAATAGTCCCAACCATATTAACTTATTAGGATCACTAAACATGGGTTTGGCCCAATCATAAAAACATCATAAATTTTTTTTTAAAAAAAACATTAAAAGCAGCATAGATGACATTGGACCAACAATATTAATAATTTGGATCCATATTATAAGCCGAGTCATATGAATTATTTGGATTATCAAAATGTTACCATTCATATGGATAGTTTGGTCATAGAAAATGGTCTAAGTCGTATAAACAATTTGGATTACCAAAAATAATCTAGATCTTCTAATGCTATGGATTACCGAACATTAGCCCACAACATTAACAGCTTAGATGATACAACACTCTGTATATGATTTGCCTAGTCACACGAATGGCTTAGATGATGAAAGTCATGCCAAACCATATTAACGATTTGGATCAATTAATATGGACCTAGTCATGTTAATGTTTGGGTCATTAAAATGAGCTGTCATATGAACAATTTGATCATAGACAATGGCCGAGTCATAAGAACAATTAGGATCACCAAAAATGGTCCGCTGATCATATGAATGGTATAGATCACTGAAAAATAGCCCATTTACATTACCGATTTGGATCATTGAGTACGGGTCTAGTCATATGAACGGTTTGAATAATTGATAACGAGTTCATCCAGAGAAAATAGTCTATAATCGATAAATTAGATGACTTATTCAACCAATTTAGATCACTGAAAATATGCCTGGTTGAATCATTGGAACCATATTAACCTACTATCTTGGCCCAATTACATGAACAACTTAAATTAGGTTGGCTGAACCGTGGTAATGATTTGCATCAATAATCAAGCCTAGCCATGTGAGTTGTTTGGATCATTAAAATGAGTCCATTAATATAGACAATTTGCCGATAGAAAATGGGTTGACCCATACAAAATAATTTAAATCAGCAAAAATAGTCCCGATCAAATAAATGGTATAACTCATACAAAACCAGCCCACCGCATTAACAATTTGGAACACAAAGTACATGCCTAGCCATATTAATTGTTTGGATCATTGAGAATAAGCCCATCCAATCCAAATAGTTTCAAATGTGGAAAACGGCCCAACTCATCTTAATAGCATGGATCACTAAAAATGCAACCAACTATGCAGTTAGCTCGGGTCACTAGAAATTGGCATAACCATATTCACAACTTTCATCGCTAGAATGGATCACTAAAAGTTGGCCCAACCATGCGATCAACTTGGGTCACTAGAACTTGGCCCAATTATATTCACAACTTAGGTGTCTAGATATGATTCTGAGTATATGATTGGCTCAATCGTATGAAAGGCTAAGTTGAAGGAAGACTAGCCCAACCATATGTTGATTTTGATAACTTAAGATAAACTAGGCCATACGAATGTTTGGATCATTCAAATGAGCGATCTCTAGACACAACTCAGAGCATTCGATTAGCCAATCGTATAATAGGCTTAGATGAAGGAAGACCGACTCAACCATATGCTGATATGGATTGCATAAGACGAGCCATGCCATATGAATGTTTGGATCATTCAAATGAGCAATCTCTAGATACGACTCAGAGCATATGATTGGCCAATCGTATGATAGGCTTAGATGAATGAGCATACGATTGGCCAATCTCTAGATACGACTCAGAGCATTTGATTGGCAAATTCTATTCACATTTTGGGTATCTGGATATGACTCTGAGTATATGATTGGCTAAATTGTATGAAAGGCTAAGATGAAGGAAGACTGACCCAACCATATGTTGATTTAGATAACTTAAGACAAGCCAGGTCATACGAATGTTTGGATCATTCAAATGAGCGGTCTCTAGACACGACTTGGAGCATACGATTGGCCAATCGTATGATAGGCTTAGATGAAGGAAGACTGACCCAACCATATGCTGATTTGGATTGCATAAGACGAGCCAAGTCATATGAATGTTTAGATCATTCAAATGAGCGATCACTAGATACGACTCGGAGCATATGATTGGCCAATTGTATGATAGGCTTAGATGAAGGAAGATTGACCCAACAATATGCTGATTTGGATTGCATAAGACGAGCCAAGTTATATGAATGTTTGGATCATTCGAATGAGCTCAATCATATGAACATTATGATCATTGAAAATGGGCCAAGTCATACGAACAAATAGGATCACTAGAAATAATCCCATTGAAAATTAGCCCTTCGCATTACCCATTTGGATCATATCAATGTTTGGATCATTAAGATAAGCTCATTCATATGAATAGTTTGAAAATAAATAGGCTGAGTCATGAGAACAATCAGGATCACAAGAAATAGTCTTGCAATCATATGAATAGTAAAAATTGGTTGAAAATAACCCTTCACATTACCGATTTGGATCACTGAGTCCGGGGCCTAATCATATGAAACTTTCGGATCATTGATAATGAGTTCATCTAAACAAAACATTCTAGAATTCAAAAAACCGGATTAGTCATGAACTATTTGGATCATAGAAAATAGGCCTAACCATGCATACCGGCTAAGATCATTGCGACCACATTAGCCTACTAAGATAGCTAATACAAGACTTCTATATAACTGGCCCAATCACACGAACGCCTTAGACGAGATTGGCCCAACAATACTAATGATTTGGATCAATAATATAGGCCTAGTCATATGAATGGTTTGGATCATTATAATCGTGTAGGCAGTTGGATCGTAGAAAATGGGCCAAGTCATACAAACAATTTGAATCACCAAAAATATTCCCAATCAGATGAAAGGGATGGTTCACAAAAAACTGCCCACCACCTTAATGGCTTGGAATACTGATTACCGGCCTAGCCATATTAATTGTTTAGATCATTCGGAATGAGCTCATCCAAACCAAACAGATTTAAATGTAGAAAACGGATCGACTCATCTGAACAACATGAATCACTAAATATAGGACCAACCAAGCGGACAGCTTGGGTCACAAGAAATCAACACGACTACATTCACAACTTTGATCAGTTGATACCAGTATGTGTATATGATTTGCCCAGTCACACGAACGGCTTTGATGATGAAAGACATGCCAAACCTTATTAACGATTTGGATCAATTAATATGGACCTAGTCATGTTAATGTTTGGATAAAAAAAAATGAGCTGTCATATGAACAATTTGATCATAATCAATGGTCGAGTCATAAGAACAATTAGGATCACCGGAAATGGCCCCCCGATCATATGAATGGTACGGATCACTGAAAACTAGCCCCTTTTCATTACCGATTTGGATCATTGAGTACGGGTCTAGTCATATGAACGGTTCGAATAATTGATAACTCTGAGTATATGATTGGCTCAATCGTATGCAAGGGTTAGATGGAGGAAGACTAGCCCAACCATATGTCGATTTGGATAACTTAACAAAAGCCATGTCATATGAATGTTTGCATCATTCAAATGAGCGATCTCTAGATATGACTCGGAGCATATAATTGGCCAATAGCATGATAGGCTTAGATGAAGGAAGACTGACCCAACCATATGCTGATTTGGATTGCATAAAACGAGCCAAGTCACACGAATGTTTGGATCATTCAAATGATCTCAATCATATGAACAGTATGATCATTTAAAATGGGCCAAGTCATACAAACAGTTAGGATCACTAGAATTAAGCCCGTTGAAAATTAGCTATTTGGATCATATGAATGTTTGGATAATTAAGATGAGCTCATTCATAAAAAGAGTTTGATCATACAAAATGGGCCGAGTCATGGGAACAGTCACGATCACTAGAAGTAGTCCCGCAATCATATGAATGGTAAAAATCGCTTGAAAATAGCCCTTCACATTACTGATTTGGATCACTGAGTCTGAGCCTAGTCATATGAAAGTTTCAGATCATTGATAATGAGTTCATCCAAACAAAGCGGTCTAAAATTGAGAAAACCGGATGAGTCATATGAAAAGTTTGGATCACAGGAAATAGGCCTAAACATGCATACCGGCTAAAATCATTGCGACCACATTAGCCTTCCAATATAGCACATACAAGACTCAGTATATGTGTGAACGACATAGATGATGATAGAAATGCCAAACCATATTAACGATTTGGATCAATTAATACGGACCTAGTCATGTGAACAATTTGATCATAGACAACGGCCGAGTCATAAGAACAATTAGGATCACCGGAAATGGTCCCCGATCATATGAATGGTACAGATCATTGAAAACTAGCCCCTTTTCATTACCGATTTGGATCACTGAGTACCGGTCTAGTCATATGAACGGTTTGAATAATTGATAACTCTGAGTATATGATTGGCTCAATCGTATGAAAGGCTTATATGAAGGAAGACTGGCCCAACCATATGTCGATTTGGATAAATTAAGACAAGCCAGGTCATATGAATGTTTGCATCATTCAAATGAGCGATCTCTAGATACGACTCGGAGCATATGATTGACCAATCACATGATAGGCTTAGATGAAGGAAGACTGACCCAATCATATGCTGATTTCGATTGCATAAGACGAGGCAAGTCACGTGAATGTTTTGATCATTCAAATGACCTCAATCATATCAACAGTATGATCATTGAAAATGGGCCAAGTATTACGAACAGTTAGGATTACTAGAATTAATCCCTTTGAAAATTAGCCATTTGGATCATATGAATGTTTGGATCATTAAGATGAGCTCATTCAAAAAAAGAGTTTGATCATACATAATGGGCCGAGTCATGAGAACAATTAGGATCATTAGAAATAGTCTCACGATCATATGAATGGTAAAAATCGCTTGAAAATAGCCCTTCACATTACCAATTTGGATCACTGAGTCTAGGCCTAGTCATATGAAAGTTTCAGATCATTGGTAATGAGTTCATCCAAACAAAGTGGTCTAATATTCAGAAAACTAGATGAGTCATATGAAAAGTTTGGATCACAGAAAATAGGCCTAAACATGCATACCGGCTAAAATCATTGTGACCACATTATCCTTCTGATATAGCACATACAAGACTCGGTATATGTGTGAACGGCTTAGATGATGATAAACATGCCAAACCATACAAACGATTTGGATCAATTAATATGGACCTAATCATGTGAACAATTTGATCATAGTCAATGGCCGAGTCATAAGAACAATTAGGATCACCAGAAATGGTCCCCCGATCATATGAATGGTACAGATCACTGGAAACTAGCCCCTTTTCATTACCGATTTGGATCATTGAGTACGGGTCTAGCCATATGAACGGTTCGAATAATTGATAACTCTTGAGTATATGATTGGCTCAATCGTATGAAAGGCTTAGATGAAGGAAGACTGACCCAACCATATGACGATTTGGATAACTTAAGACATGCCAAGTCATTCGAATGTTTGTTTCATTCAAATGCACAATCTCTAGATATGACTCAGAGCATATGATTGGCCAATCGCATGATAGGCTTTAGATGAGGGAAGACTGAGCCAACCATATGCTGATTTGGATTGCATAAGATGAGCCAAGTCACACGAATGTTTGGATCATTCAAATGACCTCAATCATATGAACAGTATGATCATTGAAAATGGGCCAAGTCATACGAACAGTTAGGGTCACTAAAATTAATCCCATTGAAAATTAGCCATTTGGATCATATTAATGTTTGGATCATTAAGATGAGCTCATTTATATGAATAGTTTAATCATACATAATGGGCCGAGTCATGAGAACAATCAGGATCACTAGAAATAGTCCCGCGATCATATGAATGGTAAAAATCGCTGGAAAATAGCCCTTCACATTACCGATTTGGATCACTGACTCTGGGCCTAGTCATATGAAAGTTTCGAATCATTGGTAATGAGTTCATCCAAACAAAGAGGTCTGAAATTCAGAAAACTGGACGAGTCATGTGAAAAGTTTGGATCACGGAAAATAGGAGTAAACATGCATACCGGCTAAAATCATTACTACCACATTAGCCTTCCAATATAGCACATACAAGACCCGGTATATGTGTGAACGGCCTACAAGATGATAGACATGCCAAACCATTTTAACGATTTGGATCAATTAATATGGACCTAGTCATGTGAACAATTTGATCATAGTCAACGGCCGAGTCATAAGAACAATTAGGATCACCAGAAATGGTCCCCCGATCATACGAATGGTACAGATTACTGGAAACTAGACCCTTTCCATTATCGATTTGGATCATTGAGTACGGGTCTAGTCATATGAACTGTTTGAATAATTGATAACTCTGACTATACGATTGGCTCAATCGTATGAAAGGCTTAGATGAAGGAAGACTGGCCCAACCATATGTCGATTTGGATAACTTAAGAAAGCTAGGTCATGCGAATGTTTGCATCATTCAAATGAGTGATCACTAGATACAACTCAGAGCATATGAATGGCCAATCACATGACGGGCTTCGATGAAGGAAGACTGACCCAACCATATGCTGATTTGGATTGCATAAGACGAGCCAAGTCACATGAATGTTTGCATCATTCAAATGACGTCAATCATATGAATAGTAAGATCATTGAAAATGGGCCAAGTCATATGAACAATTAGGATCAGTAGAATTAATCCCATTGAAAATTAGCCATTTGGATCATATGAATGTTTGGATCATTAAGATGAGCTCCTTCATAAAAAGAGTTTGATATTACATAATGGGCCGAGTCATGAGAACAATCAGGTTCACTAGAAATAGTCCCGCGATCATATGAATGGTAAAAATTGCTGAAAAATAGCCCTTCACATTACCAATTTGGATCACTAAGTTTGGGCCTAGTCATCTGAAAGTTTGGGATCATTGGTAATGAGTTCATCCACACAAAGCGGTCTAAAATTCAGAAAACCGGATGACTCATATGAAAAGTTTGGATTTTAAAAAAAAAAAAAGGCCTAAACATTCATACCAACTAAAATCATTGCTACCACATTAGCCTTCCAATATAGCACATACAAGACTTGGTATATGTGTGAACGGCTTAGATGATGATAGACATGCCAAACCATATAAACGATTTGGATCGGTTAATATGGACCTAGTCATGTGAACGATTTGATCATAGTCAACGGCCAAGTCACAAGAACAATTAGGATAACCGGAAATGGTCCGGGCCTAGTCATATGAAAGTTTCGGATCATTGGTAATGAGTTCATCCAAACAAAGCGGTCTGAAAATCAGAAAACCGGATGAGTCATATGAAAAGTTTGGATCACAGAAAATAGGCCTAAACATGCATACCGGCTAAAATCATTGCGACCATATTATCCTTCCAATATTGCACATACAAGACTCGACATATGTGTGAACGACTTAGATACTGATAGACATGCCAAACCATATTTATGATTTGGATCAATTAATATGGACCTAGTCATGTGAACGATTTGATCATAGTCAACGGCCAAGTCACAAGAACAATTAGGATCACCGGAAATGGTCCCCCGATCATATGAATGGTACAGATCACTAGAGACTAGCCCATTTTCATTACCGATTTGGATTATTGAGTACGGGTCTAGTCATATTTATGGCTCGAATAATTGATAAATCTGAGTATATGATGGGCTTAATCGTATGAAAGGCTTAGATGAAGGAAGACTGGCCCAACCATATGTCGATTTGGATAACTTAAGACAAGCCAGGTCATAAGAATGTTTGCTTCATTCAAATGTGCGATCTCTAGATACGACTCGGAGCATATGATTGGCCAATCGCATGATAGGCTTAGATGAAGGGAGACTGAGCCAACTATATGCTGATTTGGATTGCATATGACGAGCTAAGTCACACGAATGTTTGGATCAGTCAAATGACCTCAATCATATGAACAACATGATCATTCAAACATTCAAAATGGGCCAAGTCATACGAACATTTAGGATCACTAAAATTAATCCCGTTGAAACTTAGCTAGTTGTATCATATTAAGGTATGGATAATTAAGATGAGCTCATTCATATGAATAGTTTAATCGTACATAATGGGACGAGTCATGAGAACAATTAGGATCACTAGAAATAGTCCTGCGATCATATGAATGGTAAAAATCGCTTGAAAATAGCCCTTCACATTACCGATTTGGATCACTGAGTCTGGGCCGAGTCATATGAAAGTTTCGGATCATTGGTAATGATGAGTTCATCCAAACAAAGCGGTCTAGAATTCAAAAAAACGGATGAGTCATATGAAAAGTTTGGATCCCAGAAACTAGTCCTAAACATGCATGCCAAATAAAATCATTTCGACCACATTATCCTTCCAATATAGCACATACAAGACTCGGTATATGTGTGAACGGCTTAGATGATGATAGACATGCCAAACAATATTAATGATTTGGATCAATTAATATGGATCTAGTCATGTGAACGACTTGATCATAGTCAATGGCCGAGTCATAAGAACAATTAGGATCACCGAAAATGGTCCCCCGATCATTTGAACGGTACAGATAACTGGAAACTAGCCCCTTTCATTACCGATTTGGATCATTGAGTACGGGTCTAGTCATACGAACGATACGAATAATGGATAACGCTGACTATATAATTGGCTCAATCGTATGAAATGCTTAAAAGAAGGAAGACTGGCCTAACCATATGTCGATTTGGATAACTTAAGACAAGCCAGGTCATACGAATGTTTGCAACATTCAAATGAGCGATCTCTAGATACGACTCGGAGCATATGATTGGCCAATCGAATGATAGGCTTAAATGAAGGAAGACTGACCTAACCATATGCTGATTTAGATTGCATAAGAGGAGCCCAGTCACACGAATGTTTTGTTCATTCAAATGACCTCAATCATATGAACAGTATGATCATTGAAAATGGACCAAGTCATACGAACAGTTAGGATCACTAGAATTAATCCCGTTGAAAATTAGCCATTTGGATCATATGAATGTTTTGATCATTAAGATGTGCTCATTAAAAAAAAAAAGAGTTTGATCATAAATAACGGGCCGAGTCATGAGAACAATCAGGATCACTTGAAATAGTCCCGCGATCATATGAATGGTAAAAATCGCTTGATAATAGCCCTTCACATTACCGATTTGGATCACTGAGTCTGGGCCTAGTCATATGAAAGTTTCGAATCATTGGTAATGAGTTCATCCAAACAAAGCGGTCTAAAATTCAGAAAACCGGATGAGTCATATGAAAAGTTTGGATCATAGAAAATAGGCGTAAACACGCATACCGGCTAAAATCATTGCGACGACATTATCCTTCTAATATAGCACATACAAGACTCGGTATATGTGTGAATGGCTTAGATGTTGATAGACATGCCAAATCATATTAACGCTTTGGATCAATTAATATGGACCTAGTCATGTGAATGATTTGATTATAGTCAACGGCCGAATCATAATAACAATTAGGATCAGTGGAAATGGTCCCCCGATCATATGAACGGTACAGATCACTGGAAACTTGCCCCTTTCATTACCGATTTGGATCATTGAGTACGGGTCTAGTCATATGAACGGTTCGAATAATTGATAACTCTGACTATATGATTGGCTCAATCGTATGAAAGGCTTAGATGAAGGAAGACTGGCCTGACCATATGACGATTCGGATAACTTAAGACAAGCCGGGTCAAACGAATGTTTGCATCATTTAAATGAGCAATATGTAGATACGACTCGGAGCATATGATTGGCCAATCGCATGAGAGGCTTAGATGAAGGAAGACTGAGCCAACCATATGCTGATTTGGATTGCATAAGACGAGCCAAGTCACATGAATGTTTGGATCATTCAAATGACCTAAATCATATGAACACTATGATCATTGGAAATGGGCCAAGTCATACGAACAGTTAGGATCACTAGAAATAATCCTGTTGAAAATTAGCCATTTGGATCATATGAATGTTTGGATCATTAAGATGTGCTCATTCATAAAAAGAGTTTGATCATACAAGATGGGCCGAGTCATGAGAACCATCAGGATCACTAGAAATAGTCCCACGATCATATGAATGGTAAAAATCGCTTGAAAATAGCCATTTAGATTACCGATTTGGATCACTGAGTCTGGGCCTAGTCATATGAAAGTTTCGGATCATTGGTAATGATGAGTTCATCCAAACAAAGCGGTCTAGAATTCAAAAAAACGGATGAGTCATATGAAAAGTTTGGATCCTAGAAAATAGTCCTAAACATGCATCCCAAATAAAATCATTGCAACCACATTATCCTTCCAATATAGCACATACAAGACTCGGTATATGTGTGAAAGGCTTAGATGATGATAGACATGCCAAAACATATTAATGATTTGGATCAATTAATATGGACCTAGTCATGTGAACGACTTGATCATAGTCAACAGCCGAGTCATAAGAACAATTAGGATCACCGGAAATGGTCCCCCGATCATATGAATGGTAGAATTCACTGGAAACTAGCCCCCTTTTCATTACCGATTTGGATCATTGAGTACGGGTCTAGTCATATGAACGGTTCTAATAATTGATAACTCTGAGTATATGATTGGCTGAATCGTATGAAAGGCTTAGATGAAGGAACAGGCCCAACCATATGTCGATTTGTATAACTTAAGAGAAGCTAGGTCATACGAATGTTTGCATCATTCAAATGAGCGATATCTAGATACGATTCGGAGCATATGATTGGCTAATCGCATGATAGGTTTACATGAAGGAAGACTGACCCAACCATATGCTGATTTGGATTGCATAAGACGGGCCAAGTCACATGAATGTTTGGATCATTCAAATGACCTCAATCATATGAACGGTATGATCATTGAAAATGGGCCAAGTCATGCGAACAGTTAGGATCACTAGAATTAATCCCCTTGAAAATTAGCCATTTGGATCATATGAATGTTTGGGTCATTAAGATGAGCTCATTCATATGAATAGTTTGATCGTACATAATGGGCCGAGTCATGAGAACAATTAGGATCACTAGAAATAGTCCCGCGATCATATGAATGGTAAAAATCGCTTGAAAATATCCACTCACATTACCGATTTGGATCACTGAGTCTGGGCCTAGTCATACGAAAGTTTCAGATCATTGCTAATGATGAGTTCATCTAAACAAAGCGGTCTAGAATTCAGAAAAACGGATGAGTCATATGAAAAGTTTGGATCCCGGAAAATAGTCCTAAACATGCATACCAAATAAAATCATTGCGACCACATTATCCTTCCAATATTGCACATACAAGACTCGCTATATGTGTGAACGGCTTAGATGATGAGAGACATGCCAAACCATATTAATGATTTGGATCAATTAATATGGACCTAGTCATGTGAACGACTTAATCATAGTCAACAGCCGAGTCATAAGAACAATTAGGATCAGCGGAAATGGTCCCCCGATCATATGAACGGTACAAATCACTGGAAACTAGCCCCTTTCATTACCGATTTGGATCATTGAGTACGGGTCTAGTCATGAACGGTACGAATAATGGATAACGCTGACTATATAATTGGCTCAATCGTATGAAAGGCTGAGATGAAGGAAGATTGGCCTGACCATATGTTGATTTGGATAACTTAAGACAAGCCAGGTCATACGAATGTTTGCAACATTCAAATGAGCGATCTCTAGATACGACTCGGAGCATATGATTGGCCAATCGAATGATAGGCTTAAATGAAGGAAGACTGACCTAACCATATGCTGATTTAGATTGCATAAGAGGAGCCCAGTCACACGAATGTTTTTTTTTATTCAAATGACCTCAACAATATGAACAGTATGATAATTGAAAATGGGCCAGGTCATACGAACAGTTAGGATCACTAGAATTAATCCCATTAAAAAATAGCCATTTGCATCATATGAATGTTTGGATCATTAAGATGAGCTCATTAATAAAAAGAGTTTGATCATAAATAACGGCCGGGCCATGAGTACAATCAGGATCACTTGAAATAGTCCCACGATCATACGAATGGTAAAAATCGCTTGATAATAGCCCTTCACATTACCGATTTGGATCACCGAGTCTAGGCCTAGTCATATGAAAGTTTCGAATCATTGGTAATGAGTTCATCCAAACAAAGCGGTCTAAATTCAGAAAACCGGATGAGTCATATGAAAAGTTTGGATCATAGAAAATAGGCGTAAACACGCATACCGACTAAAATCATTGCGACGACATCATCCTTCTAATATAGCACATACAAGACTCGGTATATGTGTGAACGGCTTAGATGTTGATAGACATGCCAAATCATATTAACGATTTGGATCATTTAATATGGACCTAGTCATGTGAATGATTTGATTATAGTCAACGGCCGAATCATAATAACAATTAGGATCAGCGGAAATGGTCCCCCGATCATATGAACGGTACATATCACTGAAAACTAGCCCCTTTTCATTACCGACTTGGATCATCGAATACGGGTCTAGTCATATGAACGGTTCGAATATTGATAACTCTGACTATATGATTGGCTCAATCTTATGAAGGGCTTAGATGAAGGAAGACTGGCCCGACCACATGTCGATTTGGATAACTTAAGACAAGCCAGGTCAAACGAATGTTTGCTTCATTCAAATGAGCGATCTCTAGATACGACTCGGAGCATGTGATTGGCCAATCGCATGATAGGCATAGATGAAGGAAGACTGACCCAACCATATGATGATTTGGATTGCATAAGACGAGCCAAGTCGCATGAATGTTTGGATCATTCAAATGACCTCAATCATATGAACACTATGATCATTGGAAATGGGCCAAGTCATACGAACAGTTAGGATCATTAGAATTAATCCCGTTGAAAATTAGCCATTTGGATCATATGAATGTTTGGATCATTAAGATGAGCTCATCCATAAAAAGAGTTTGAACATACAAAATGGGCCGAGTCATGAGAACAATCAGGATCACTAGAAATAATCCCGCGATCATATGAATGGTAAGAATCGCTTGAAAATAGCCATTTAGATTACCGATTAGGATCACTGAGTCTGGGCCTAGTCATATGAAAGTTTCGGATCATTGGTAATGATGAGTTCATCCAAACAAAGCGGTCTAGAATTCAGAAAAACGGATGATTCATATGAAAAGTTTGGATCCCAGAAAATAGTCCTAAACATGCATCCCAAATAAAATCATTGCGACCACATTATCCTTCCAATATAGCACATACAAGACTCGGTATATGTGTGAAAGGCTTAGATGATGATAGACATGCCAAACCATATTAATGATTTGGATCAATTAATATGGAACTAGTCATGTGAATGACTTGATCATAGTCAACAGCCGAGTCTTAAGAACAATTAGGATCACTGGAAATGGTCCCCCGATCATATGAATGGTAGAGTTCACTGGAAACTAGCCCCTTTTCATTACCGATTTGGATCATTGAGTACGGGTCTAGTCATATGAACGGATCGAATAATTGATAACTCTGAGTATATGATTGGCTGAATCGTATGAAAGGCTTAGATGAAGGAAGACTGGCCCAACCATATGTCGATTTGTATAACTTAAGAGAAGCTAGGTCATACGAATGTTTGCATCATTCAAATGAGCGATATTTAGATACGACTCGGAGCATATGATTGGCTAATCGCATGATAGGTTTATATGAAGGAAGACTGACCCAACCATATGCTGATTTGGATTGCATAAGACAGGCCAAGTCACATGAATGTTTGGATCATTCAAATGACCTCAATCATATGAACGGTATGATCATTGAAAATGGGCCAAGTCATGCGAACAGTTAGGATCACTAGAATTAATCCTGTTGAAAATTAGCCATTTGGATCATACGAATGTTTGGGTCATTAAGATGAGCTCATTCATACGAATAGTTTGATCGTACATAATGGGCCGAGTCATGAGAACAATTAGGATCACTAGAAATAGTCCCGCGATCATATGAATGGGAAAAATCGCTTGAAAATATCCATTCACATTACCGATTTGGATCACTGACTCTGGGCCTAGTCATATGAAAGTTTCGGATCATTGGTAATGATGAGTTCATCCAAACAAACCGATCTAGAATTCAGAAAAACCGATGAATCATATGAAAAGTTTGGATCCCAGAAAATAGTCCTAAACATGCATCCCAAATAAAATCAATGCGACCACATTATCCTTCCAATATAGCACATACAAGACTCGGTATATGTGTGAACGGCCTAGATGATGATAGACATGCCAAACCATATTAATGATTTCGATCAATTAATATGGAACTAGTCATGTGAACGACTTGATCATAGTCGACAACCGAGTCTTAAGAACAATTAGGATCACCGGAAATGGTCCCCCGATCATATGAATGGTAGAGTTCACTGGAAACTAGCCCCTTTCATTACCGATTTGGATCATTGAGTACGGGTCTAGTCATATGAACGGTACGAATAATGGATAACGCTGACTATATAATTGGCTCAATCGTATGAAAGGCTTAGATGAAGGAAGACTGGCCTGACCATATGTCGATTTGGATAACTTAAGTCAAGCCAGGTCATACGAATGTTTACAACATTCAAATGAGCGATCTCTAGATACGACTCGGAGCATATGATTGGCCAATCGAATAATAGGGTTAAATGAAGGAAGACTGACCTAACCATATGCTGATTTGGATTGCATAAGACGGGCCAAGTCACATGAATGTTTGGATCATTCAAATGACCTCAATCATATGAACGGTATGATCATTGAAAATGGGCCAAGTCATGCGAACAGTTAGGATCACTAGAATTAATCCCGTTGAAAATTAGCCATTTGGATCATACGAATGTTTGGGTCATTAAGATGAGCTCATTCATACGAATAGTTTGATCGTACATAATGGGCCGAGTCATGAGAACAATTAGGATCACTAGAAATAGTCCCGCGATCATATGAATGGTAAATATCGCTTGATAATAGCCCTTCACATTACCGATTTGGATCACTGAGTCTGGGCCTAGTCATATGAAAGTTACGGATCATTGGTAATGATGAGTTCATCCAAACAAAGTGGTCTAGAATTCAAAAAAATGGATGAGTCATATGAAAAGTTTGGATCCCAGAAACTAGTCCTAAACATGCATGCCAAATAAAATCATTGCGACCACATTATCCTTCCAATATAGCACATACAAGACTTGGTAGATGTGTGAACGGCTTAGATGATGATAGACATGCCAAACAATATTAATGATTTGGATCAATTAATATGGACCTAGTCATGTGAACGACTTGATCATAGTCAACGGCCGAGTCATAAGAACAATTAGGATCACCGGAAATGGTCCCCCGATCATATGAACGGTACTGATAACTGGAAACTAGCCCCTTTCATTACCGATTTGGATCATTGAGTACGGGTCTAGTCATATGAACGGTACGAATAATGGATAACGCTGACTATATAATTGGCTCAATCGTATGAAAGGCTTAGATGAAGGAAGACTGGCCTGACCATATGTCGATTTGGATAACTCAAGTCAAGTCAGGTCATACGAATGTTCGCAACATTCAAATGAGCGATCTCTAGATACGACTCGGAGCATATGATTGGCCAATCGAATGATATGCCTAAATGAAGGAAGACTGACCTAACCATATGCTGAATTAGATTGCATAAGAGGAGCCCAGTCACACGAATGTCTTGTTCCTTCAAATGTGCCAAGACATACGAACAGTTAGGATCACTAGAATTAATGCCATTGAAAATTAGCCATTTGGAACATATGAATGTTTGGATCATTAAGATGTGCTCATTCAAAAAAAGAGTTTGATCATAAATAACGGGCCGAGTCATGAGAACCATCAGGATCACTTGAAATAGTCCCGCGATCATATGAATGGTAAAAATCATTTGATAATAGCCCTTCACATTACCGATTTGGATCACTGAGTCTGGGCAAAGTCATATGAAAGTTTCGAATCATTGGTAATGAGTTCATCCAAACAAATCGGTCTAAAATTCAGAAAACCGGATGAGTCATATGAAAAGTTTGGATCATAGAAAATAGGCATAAACATGCATACCGGCTAAAATCATTGCGACGACATTATCCTTCTAACATCGCACATACAAGAATCGGTATATGTATGAACGGCTTAGATGTTGATAGACATGCCAAATCATATTAACGATTTGGATCAATTAATATGGACCTAGCCATGTGAATGATTTGATTATAGTCAACGGCCGAATCATAATAACAATTAGGATCAACGGAAATGGTCCCCCGATCATATGACTGGTACATATCACTGAAAACTAGCCCCTTTTCATTACCGACTTGGATCATCGAATACAGGTCTAGTCATATGAATGGTTCAAATAATTGATAACTCTGACTATATGATTGGCTCAATTGGATGAAGGAAGACTGACCCGACCACAAGTCGATTTGGATAACTTAAGACAAGCCAGGTCAAACGAATGTTTGCTTCATTCAAATGAGCGATCTCTATATACGACTCGGAGCATATGATTGGCCAATCGCATGATAGGCTTAGATGAAGGAAGACTGACCCAACCATATGCTGATTTGGATTGCATAAGACGGGCCAAGTCACATGAATTTTTGGATCATTCAAATGACCTCAATCATATGAACACTATGATCATTGGAAATGGGCCAAGTCATACGAACAATTAGGATCACTAGAAATAATCCCGTTGAAAATTAGCCATTTGGATCATATGAATGTTTGGATCATTAAGATGTGCTCATTCATAAAAAGAGTTTGATCATACAAGATGGGCCGAGTCATGAGAACCATCAGGATCACTAGAAATAGTCCCGCGATCATATGAATGGTAAAATCGCTTGAAAATAGCCCTTTATATTACCGATTTGGATCACTGAGTCTGGGCCTAGTCATATGAAATTATCGGATCATTGGTAATGAGTTCATCCAAACAAAGCGGTCTAAAATATAGAAAATCGGATGAGTCATATGAAAAGTTTGGATCATTGAGTACGGGTCTAGTCATAGGAACGGTACGAATAATGGATAACGCTGACTATATAATTGGCAAAATACTATGAAAGGCTTAGATGAAGGAAGACTGGCCTGACCATATGTCGATTTGGATAACTTAAGACAAGCCAAGTTATACGAATGTTTGCAACATTCAAATGAGCGATCTCTAGATACGACTCGGAGCATATGATTGACCAATCGAATGATAGGCTTAAATGAAAGAAGACTGACCTAACCATATGCTGATTTAGATTGCATAAGAGGAGGCCAGTCACACGAATGATTTGTTCATTCAAATGACCTCAATCATATGAACAGTATGATCATTGAAAATGGGGCAAGTCATACGAACAGTTAGGATCGCTAGAATTAATCCCGTTGAAAATTAGCCATTTGGATCACATGAATGTTTGGATCAGTAAGATGTGCTCATTCAAAAAAAGAGTTTGATCATAAATAACGGGCCGAGCCATGAGAACAATCAGGATCGCTTGAAATAGTCCCACGATCATATGAATGGTAAATATCGCTTGATAATAGACCTTCACATTACCGATTTGGATCACTGAGTCTAGGCCTAGTCATATGAAAGTTTCGAATCATTGGTAATGAGTTCATCCAAACAAAGCGGTCTAAAATTCAGAAAACCGGATGAGTCATATGAAAAGTTTGGATCATAGAAAATAGGCGTAAACATGCATACCGCCTAAAATCATTGCGATGACATTATCCTTCTAATATAGCACATACAAGACTCGGTATATGTGTGAACGGCTTAGATGTTGATAGACATGCCAAATCATATTAACGATTTGGATCAATTAATATGGCCCTAGTCATGTGAATGATTTGATTATAGTCAACGGCCGAATCATAATAACAATTAGGATCAACAAAAATGGTCCCCCGATGATATGAACGGTACATATCACTGAAAGCTAGCCCCTTTTCATTACCGACTTGGATCATCGAATACGGGTCTAGTCTAGTCATATGAACGGTTCAAATAATTGATAACTCTGACTATATGATTGGCTTAATCGGATGAAGGAAGACTGGCCCAACCACATGTCGATTTGGATAACTTAAGACAAGCCAGGTCAAACGAATGTTTGCTTCATTTAAATGAGCGATTTCTAGGTACGACTCGGAGCATATGATTGGCCGATCGCATGATAGGCTTAGATGAAGGAATACTGACCCAACCATATGCTGATTTGGATTGCATAAGACGAGCCAAGTCACATGAATGTTCGGATCATTCAAATGACCTCAGTCATATGAACACTATGATCATTGGAAATGGGCCAAGTCATACGAACAATTATGGTCACTAGAATAAATCACGTTGAAAATTAGCCATTTCGATCATATGAATGTTTGGATTATTAAGATGAGCTAATTCATAAAAAGATTTTGATCCTAAAAAATGGGCCGAGTCATGAGAACAATCAGGATCACTAGAAATAGTCCCGCGATCATATGAATGGTAAAAATCGCTTGAAAATAGCCCTTTATATTACCAATTTGGATCACTGAGTCTGGGCCTAGTCATATGAAATTATCGGATCATTGGTAATGAGTTCATCCAAACAAAGCGGTCTAAAATATAGAAAACTGGATGAGTCATATGAAAAGTTTGGATCATTGAGTACGGGTCTAGTCATATGAACGGTACGAATAATGGATAACGCTGACTATATAATTGGCTCAATCGTATGAAAGGCTTAGATGAAGGAAGACTGGCCTGACCATATGTCGATTTGGATAACTTAAGACAAGCCAAGTTATACGAATGTTTGCAACATTCAAAAGAGCGATCTCTAGATACGACTCGGAGCATATGATTGACCAATCGAATGATAGGCTTAAATGAAAGAAGACTGACCTAACCATATGCTGATTTAGATTGCATAAGAGGAGGCCAGTCACACAAATGTTTTGTTCATTCAAATGACCTCAATCATATGAACAGTATGACCATTGAAAATGGGGCAAGTCATACGAATAGTTAGGTTCACTAGAATTAATCCCGTTGAAAATTAGCCATTTGGATCATATGAATGTTTGGATCAATAAGATGTGCTCATTCAAAAAAAGAGTTTGATCATAAATAACGGGCCGAGCATGAGAACAATCAGGATCGATTGAAATAGCCCCACGATCATATGAATGGTAAAAATCGCTTGTAAATAGCCCTTCACATTACCGATTTGGATCACCGAGTCTAGGCCTAGTCATATGAAAGTTTCGAATCATTGGTAATGAGTTCATCCAAACAAAGCGGTCTAAAATTCAGAAAACCGTATGAGTCATATGAAAAGTTTGGATCATAGAAAATAGGCGTAAACATGAATACCGCCTAAAATCATTGCGACGACATTATCCTTCTAATATAGCACATACAAGACTCAGTATATGTGTGTACGGCTTAGATGTTGATAGACATGCCAAATCATATTAACGATTTGGATCAATTAATATGGACCTAGTCATGTGAATGATTTGATTATAGTCAACGGCCGAATCATAATAACAATTAGGATCAACAAAAATGGTCCCCCGATCATATGAACGGTACATATCACTGAAAACTAGCCCCTTTTCATTACCGACTTGGATCATCGAATACGGGTCTAGTCATATGAACAGTTCAAATAATTGATAACTCTGACTATAGTATTGGCTCAATCGGATGAAGGAAGATTGGCCCAACCACATGTCGATTTGGATAACTTAAGACAAGCCAGGTCAAACGAATGTTTGCTTCATTCAAATAAGCGATCTCTAGATACAACTCGGAGCATATGATTGGCCAATCGCATGATAGGCTTAGATGAAGGAAGACCGACCCAACCATATGCTGATTTGGATTGCATAAGGCGAGCCAAGTCACATGAATGTTTGGATCATTCAAATGACCTCAATCATATGAACACTCTGATCATTGGAAATGGGCCAAGTCATACGAACAGTTAGGATCACTAGAATTAATCACGTTGAAAATTAGCCATTTGATCATATGAATGTTTGGATCATTAAGATGAGCTCATTCATAAAAAGAGTTTGATCATAAAAATGGGCCTAGTCATGAGAACAATCAGGATCACTAGAAATAGTCCCGCGATCATATGAATGGTAAAAATCGCTTGAAAATATCCCTTTATATTACCGATTTGGATCACTGAGTGTGGGCCTAGTCATATGAAATTATCAGATCATTGGTAACGAGTTCATCCAAACAAAGCGGTCTAAAATATAGAAAACCGGATGAGTCATATGAAAAGTTTGGATAATTGAGTACGGGTCTAGTCATATGAACGGTACGAATAATGGATAACGTTGACTATATAATTGGCTCAATCGTATGAAAGGCTTAGATGAAGGAAGACTGGCTTGACCATATGTCGATTTGGATAACTTAAGACAAGGCAGGTTATACGAATGTTTGCAACATTCAAATGAGCGATCTGTAGATGTGACTCGGAGCATATAATTGGCCAATCGAATGATAGGCTTAAATGAAAGAAGACTGACCAAACCATATGCTGATTTAGATTGCATAAGAGGAGCCCAGTCACACGAATGTTTTGTTCATTCAAATGACCTCAATCATACGAACAGTTAGGATCACTAGAATTAATCCCGTTGAAAATTAGCCATTTGGATCATATGAATGTTTGGATCAATAAGATGTGCTCATTCTAAAAAAGAGTTTGATCATAAATAACGGGCCGAGCCATCAGAACAATCAGGATCACTTGAAATAGTCCCACGATCATATGAATGGTAAAAATCGCTTGATAATAGACCTTCACATTACCGATTTGGATCACCGAGTCTAGGCCAAGTCATATGAACGTTTCGAATCATTGGTAATGAGTTCATCCAAACAAAGCGGTCTAAAATTCAGAAAACCGGATGAGTCATATGAAAAGTTTGGATCATAGAAAATATGCGTAAACATGCATACCGCCTAAAATCATTGTGACGACATTATCCTTCTAATATAGCACATACAAGACTCGGTATATGTGTGAACGGCTTAGATGTTGATAGACATGCCAAATCATATTAACGATTTGGATCAATTAATATGGACCTAGTCATGTAAATGATTTGATTATAGTCAACGGCCGAATCATTATAACAACTAGGATCAGCGGAAATGGTCCCCCGATCATATGAACGGTACATATCACTGAAAACTAGCCTCTTTTCATTACTGACTTGGATCATCGAATACGGGTCTAGTCATATGAACGGTTCAAATAATTGATAACTCTGACTATATGATTGGCTCAATCGGATGAAGGAAGACTGGCCCGACCACATGTCGATTTGGATAACTTAAGAAAGCCAGGTCAAACGAATGTTTGCTTCATTCAAATGAGCGATCTCTAGATACGACTCGGAGCATATGATTGGCCGATCGCATGATAGGCTTAGATGAAGAAGACTGACCCAACCATATGCTGATTTGGATTGCATAAGACGAGCCAAGTCACATGAATGTTCGGATCATTCAAATGACCTCAATCATATGAACACTATGATCATTGGAAATGGGCCAAGTCATACGAACAGTTAGGATCACTAGAATTAATCACGTTGAAAATTAGCCATTTGGATCATATGAATGTTTGGATCATTAGGATGAGTTCAATCAAAAAAAGAGTTTGATCATAAATAACGGCCGAGCCATGAGTACAATCAGGATCACTTGAAATAGTCCCAGGATCATATGAATGGTAAAAATCGCTTAATAATAGCCCTTCACATTACCGATTTGGATCATCGAATCTAGGCCTAGTCATATGAAAGTTTCGAATCATTGGTAATGAGTTCATCCAAACAAAGCGGTCTAAAATTCAGAAAACCGGATGAGTCATATGAAAAGTTTGGATCATAGAAAATAGGCGTAAACATGCATACCGCCTAAAATCATTGCGAAGACATTATCCTTCTAATATAGCAGATACAAGACTCGGTATATGTGTGAACGGCTTAGATGTTGATAGACATGCCAAATCATATTAACAATTTGGATCAATTAATAAGGACCTAGTCATGTGAATGATTTGATTATAGTCAACGGCCGAATCATAATAACAATTAGGATCAGCGGAAATGGTCCCCCGATCATATGAACGGTACATATCACTGAAAACTAGCCCCTTTTCATTACCGACTAGGATCATCGAATACGGGTCTTGTTATATGAACGGTTCGAATATTGATAACTCCGACTATATGATTGGCTCATTCTTATGAAGGGCTTAGATGAAGGAAGACTGGCCCGACGACATGTTGATTTGGATAACTTAAGACAAGCCAGGTCAAACGAATGTTTGCTTCATTCAAATGAGCGATCTCTAGATACGACTCGGAGCATATGATTGGCCAATCGCATGATAGGCTTAGATGAAGGAAGACTGACCTAACCATATGCTGATTTGGATTGCAAAACACGAGCCAAGTCACATGAATGTTCGGATCATTCAAATGACCTCAATCATATGAACACTGTGATCATTGGAAATGGGCCAAGTCATACGAACAATTAGAGTCACTAGAATAAATCACGTTGAAAATTAGCCATTTGGATCATATGAATGTTTGGATCATTAAGATGAGCTAATTCATAAAAAGATTTTAATCATAAAAAATGGGTCGAGTCATGAGAACAATCAGGATCACTAGAAATAGTCCTGCGATCATATGAATGGTAAAAATCGCTTGAAAATAACCCTTTATATTACCGATTTGGATCACTGAGTCTGGGCCTAGTCATATGAAATTATCGGATCATTGGTAATGAGTTCATCCAAACAAAGCGGTCTAAAATATAGAAAACTGGATGAGTCATATGAAAAGTTTGGATCATTGAGTACAGGTCTAGTCATATGAACGGTACGAATAATGGATAACGCTGACTATATAATTGGCTCAATCGTATGAAAGGCTTAGATGAAGGAAGACTGGCCTGACCATATGTCGATTTGGATAACTTAAGACAAGCCAAGTTATACGAATGTTTGCAACATTCAAATGAGCGATCCAAAGATACGACTCGGAGCATATGATTGACCAATCGAATGATAGGCTTAAATGAAAGAAGACTGACCTAACCATATGCTGATTTAGATTGCATAAGAGGAGCCCAGTCAAACGAATGTTTTGTTCATTCAAATGACCTCAATCATATGAACAGTATGATCATTGAAAATGGGGCAAGTCATACGAACAGTTAGGATCGCTAGAATTAATCCCGTTGAAAATTAGCCATTTGGATCATATGAATGTTTGGATCAGTAAGATGTGCTCATTCAAAAAAGTTTTGATCATAAATAACGGGCCGAGCCATGAGAACAATCAGGATCGCTTGAAATAGTCCCACGATCATATGAATGGTAAAAATCGCTTGATAATAGACCTTCACATTACCGATTTGGATCACTGAGTCTAGGCCTAGTCATATGAAAGTTTCGAATCATTGGTAATGAGTTCATCCAAACAAAGCGGTCTAAAATTCAGAAAACCGTATGAGTCATATGAAAAGTTTGGATCATAAAAAATAGGAGTAAACATGCATACCGCCTAAAATCATTGCAACGACATTATCCTTCTAATATAGCACATACAAGACTCTGTATATGTGTGAACGGCTTAGATGTTGATAGACAAGCCAAATCATATTAAGGATTTGGATCAATTAATATGGACCTAGTCATGTGAATGATTTGATTATAGTCAACGGCCGAATCATAATAACAATTAGGATCAACAGAAATGGTCCCGCGATCATATGAACGGTACATATCACTGAAAACTAGCCCCTTTTCATTACTGACTTGGATCATCGAATACGGGTCTAGTCATATGAACGGTTCAAATAATTGATAACCCTGACTATATGATTGGCTCAATCGGATGAAGGAAGACCGACCCAACCACATGTCGATTTGGATAACTTAAGACAAGCCAGGTGAAACGAATGTTTGCTTCATTCAAATGAGCGATCTCTAGATACGACTCGGAGCATATGATTGGCCGATCGCATGATAGGCTTAGATGAAGGAAGACTGACCCAACCATATGCTGATTTGGATTGCATAAGGCGAGCCAAGTCACATGAATGTTCGGATCATTCAAATGACCTCAATCATATGAACACTATGATCATTGGAAATGGGCCAAGTCATACGAACAGTTAGGATCACTAGAATTAATCACGTTGAAAATTAGCCATTTGGATCATATGAATGTTTGGATCATTAAGATGAGTTAATTCATAAAAAGATTTTGATCATAAAAAATGGGCCGAGTCATGAGAACAATCAGGATCACTAGAAATAGTCCCGCGATCATATGAATGGTAAAAATCGCTTGAAAATAGCCCTTTATATTACCGATTTGGATCACTGAGTGTGGGCGTAGTCATATGAAATTATCGGATCATTGGTAATGAGTTCATCCAAACAAAGCGGTCTAAAATATAGAAAACCGGATGAGTCATATGAAAAGTTTGGATCATTGAGTACGGGTCTAGTCATATGAACGGTACGAATAATGGATAACGCTGACTATATAATTGGCTCAATCGTATGAAAGGCTTAGATGAAGGAAGACTGGCCTGACCATATGACGATTTGGATAACTTAAGACAAGCAGGTTATACGAATGTTTGCAACATTCAAATGAGTGATCTCTAGATACGACTCGGAGCATATGATTGGCCAATCGAATGATAGGCTTAAATGAAAGAAGACTGACCTAACCATATGCTGATTTAGATTGCACAAGAGGAGCCTAGTCACACGAATGTTTTGTTCATTCAAATGACCTCAATCATATGAACAGTATGATCATTAAAATGGGCCAAGTCATACGAACAGTTAGGATCACTAGAATTAATCCCGTTGAAAATTAGCCATTTGGATCATATGAATGTTTGGATCAATAAGATGTGCTCATTCAAAAAAAGAGTTTGATCATAAATAACGGGCCGAGCCATGAGAACAATCAGGATCGCTTGAAATAGTCCCACGATCATATGAATGGTAAAAATCGCTTGATAACAGCCCTTCACATTACCGATTTGGATCACCGAGTCTAGGCCTAGTCATATGAAAGTTTCGAATCATTGGTAATGAGTTCATCCAAACAAAGCGGTCTAAAATTCAGAAAACCGGATGAGTCATATGAAAAGTTTGGATCATAGAAAATAGGCGTAAACATGCATACCGCCTAAAATCATTGCGATGACATTATCCTTCTAATATAGCACATACAAGACTCGGTATATGTGTGAACGGCTTAGATGTTGATAGACATGCCAAATCATATTAACGATTTGGATCAATTAATATGGCCCTAGTCATGTGAATGATTTGATTATAGTCAACGGCCGAATCATAATAACAATTAGGATCAACAAAAATGGTCCCCCGATCATATGAACGGTACATATCACTGAAAGCTAGCCCCTTTTCATTACCGACTTGGATCATCGAATACGGGTCTAGTCATATGAACGGTTCAAATAATTGATAACTCTGACTATATGATTGGCTCAATCGGATGAAGGAAGACTGGCCCAACCACATGTCGATTTGGATAACTTAAGACAAGCCAGGTCAAACGAATGTTTGCTTCATTTAAATGAGCGATTTCTAGATACGACTCGGAGCATAAGATTGGCCAATCGCAAGATAGGCTTAGATGAAGGAATACTGACCCAACCATATGCTGATTTGGATTGCATAAGACGAGCCAAGTCACATGAATGTTCGGATCATTCAAATGACCTCAATCATATGAACTCTATGATCATTGGAAATGGGCCAAGTCATACGAACAATTAGGGTCACTAGAATAAATCACGTTGAAATTAGCCATTTCGATCATATGAATGTTTGGATTATTAAGATGAGCTAATTCATAAAAAGATTTTGATCATAAAAAATGGGCTGAGTCATGAGAACAATCAGGATACTAGAAATAGTCCCGCGATCATATGAATGGTAAAAATCGCTTGAAAATAGCCCTTTATATTACCATTTGGATCACTGAGTCTGGGCCTAGTCATATGAAATTATCGGATCATTGGTAATGAGTTCATCCAAACAAAGCGGTCTAAAATATAGAAAATTGGATGAGTCATATGAAAAGTTTGGATCATTGAGTACAGGTCTAGTCATATGAACGGTACGAATAATGGATAACGCTGACTATATAATTGGCTCAATCGTATGAAAGGCTTAGATGAAGGAAGACTGGCCTGACCATATGTCGATTTGGATAACTTAAGACAAGCCAAGTTATACGAATGTTTGCAACATTCAAATGAGCGATCTCTAGATACGACTCGGAGCATATGATTGACCAATCGAATGATAGGCTTAAATGAAAGAAGACTGACCTAACCATATGCTGATTTAGATTGCATAAGAGGAGCCCAGTCACACGAATGTTTTGTTCATTCAAATGACCTCAATCATATGAACAGTATGATCATTGAAAATGGGGCAAGTCATACGAATAGTTAGGATCACTAGAATTAATCCCGTTGAAAATTAGTCATTTGGATCATATGAATGTTTGGATCAATAAGATGTGCTCATTCAAAAAAGAGTTTGATCATAAATAACAGGCCGAGCCATGAGAACAATCAGGATCGCTTGAAATAGTCCCACGATCATATGAATGGTAAAAATCGCTTGATAATAGACCTTCACAATACCGATTTGGATCACCGAGTCTAGGCCTAGTCATATGAAAGTTTCGAATCATTGGTAATGAGTTCATCCAAACAAAGCGGTCTAAAATTCAGAAAACCGTATGAGTCATATGAAAAGTTTGGATCATAGAAAATAGGCGTAAACATGAATACCGCCTAAAATCATTGCGACGACATTATCCATCTAATATAGCACATACAAGACTCGGTATATGTGTGTACGGCTTAGATGTTGATAGACATGCCAAATCATATTAACATTTGGATCAATTAATATGGACCTAGTCATGTGAATGATTTGATTATAGTCAACGACCGAATCATAATAACAATTAGGATCAACAAAAATGGTCCCCCGATCATATGAACGGTACGTATCACTGAAAACTAGCCCCTTTTCATTACCGACTTGGATCATCGAATACGGGTCTAGTCATATGAACGTTTCAAATAATTGATAACTCTGACTATATGATTGGCTCAATCGGATGAAGGAAGATTGGCCCCCACATGTCGATTTGGATAACTTAAGACAAGCCAGGTCAAACGAATGTTTGCTTCATTCAAATGAGCGATCTCTAGATACGACTCGGAGCATATGATTGGCCAATCGCATGATAGGCTTAGATGAAGGAAGACTGACCCAACCATATGCTGATTTGGATTGCATAAGACGAGCCAAGTCACATGAATGTTTGGATCATTCAAATGACCTCAATCATATGAACACTATGATCATTGAAAATGGGCCAAGTCATACGAACAGTTAGGATCACTATAATATCACGTTGAAAATTAGCCATTTCGATCATATGAATGTTTGGATCATTAAGATGAGCTAATTCATAAAAAGGTTTGATCATAAAAAATGGGCTGAGTCATGAGAACAATCAGGATCACTAGAAATAGTCCCGCGATCATATGAATGGTAAAAATCGCTTGAAAATATCCCTTTATATTACCGATTTGGATCACTGAGTGTGGGCGTAGTCATATGAAATTATCGGATCATTGGTAACGAGTTCATCCAAACAAAGCGGTCTAAAATAAAGAAAACCGGATGAGTCATATGAAAAGTTTGGATCATTGAGTACGGGTCTAGTCATATGAACGGTACGAATAATGGATAACGTTGACTATATAATTGGCTCAATCGTATGAAAGGCTTAGATGAAGGAAGACTGGCTTGACCATATGTCGATTTGGATAACTTAAGACAAGGCAGGTTATACGAATGTTTGCAACATTCAAATGAGCGATCTCTAGATACGACTCGGAGCATATAATTGGCCAATCGAATGATAGGCTTAAATGAAAGAAGACTGACCAAACCATATGCTGATTTAGATTGCATAAGAGGAGCCCAGTCACACGAATGTTTTGTTCATTCAAATGACCTCAATCATACGAACAGTATGATCATTGAAAATGGAGCAAGTCATACGAACATAAAAAGAGTTTGATCATAAATAACGGGCCGAGCCATGAGAACAATCAGGATCACTTGAAATAGTCCCACGATCATATGAATGGTAAAAATCGCTTGATAATAGACCTTCACATTACCGAATTGGATCACCGAGTCTAGGCCAAGTCATATGAACGTTTCGAATCATTGGTAATGAGTTCATCCAAACAAAGCGGTCTAAAATTAAGAAAACCGGATGAGTCATATGAAAAGTTTGGATCATAGAAAATATGCGTAAACATGCATACCGTCTAAAATCATTGCGACGACATTATCCTTCTAATATAGCACATACAAGACTCGGTATATGTGTGAACGGCTTGAATGTTGATAGACATGCCAAATCATATTAACGATTTGGATCAATTAATATGGACCTAGTCATGTAAATGATTTGATTATAGTCAACGGCCGAATCATAATAACAACTAGGATCAGCGGAAATGGTCCCCCGATCATATGAACGGTACATATCACTGAAAACTAGCCTCTTTTCATTACTGACTTGGATCATCGAATACGGGTCTAGTCATATGAACGGTTCAAATAATTGATAACTCTGACTATATGATTGGCTCAATCGGATGAAGGAAGACTGGCCCGACCACATGTCGATTCGGATAACTTATGAAAAGCCAGGTCAAACGAATGTTTGCTTCATTCAAATGAGCGATCTCTAGATACGACTCGGAGCATATGATTGGCCGATCGCATGATAGGCTTAGATGAAGAAAGACTGACCCAACCATATGCTGATTTGGATTGCATAAGACGAGCCAAGTCACATGAATGTTCGGATCATTCAAATGACCTCAATCATATGAACACTATGATCATTGGAAATGGGCCAAGTCATACGAACAGTTAGGATCACTAGAATTAATCACGTTGAAAATTAGCCATTTGGATCATATGAATGTTTGGATCATTAGGATGAGCTCATTCAAAAAAAGAGTTTGATCATAAATAACGGGCGGAGCCATGAGTACAATCAGGATCACTTGAAATAGTCCCAGGATCATATGAATGGTAAAAATCGCTTGATAATAGCCCTTCACATTACCGATTTGGATCACCGAGTCTAGGCCTAGTCATATGAAAGTTTCGAATCATTGGTAATGAGTTCATCAAACAAAGCGCGTCTAAAATTCAGAAAACCGGATGAGTCATATGAAAAGTTTGGATCATAGAAAATAGGCGTAAACATGCATACCGCCTAAAATCATTGCGACGACATTATCCTTCTAATATAGCACATACAAGACTCGGTATATGTGTGAACGGCTTAGATGTTGATAGACATGCCAAATCATATTAACGATTTGGATCAATTAATAAGGACCTAGTCATGTGAATGATTTGATTATAGTCAACGGCCGAATCATAATAACAATTAGGATCAGCGGAAATGGTCCCCCGATCATATGAACGGTACATATCACTGAAAACTAGCCCCTTTTCATTACCGACTAGGATCATCGAATACGGGTCTAGTCATATGAACGGTTCAAATATTGATAACTCCGACTATATGATTGGCTCATTCTTATGAAGGGCTTAGATGAAGGAAGACTGGCCCGACGACATGTTGATTTGGATAACTTAAGACAAGCCAGGTCAAACGAATGTTTGCTTCATTCAAATGAGCGATCTCTAGATTCGACTCAGAGCATATGATTGGCCAATCGCATGATAGGCTTAGATGAAGGAAGACTGACCCAACCATATGCTGATTTGGATTGCATAAGACGAGCCAAGTCACATGAATGTTCGGATCATTCAAATGACCTCAATCATATGAACACTGTGATCATTGGAAATGGGCCAAGTCATACGAACAATTAGAGTCACTAGAATAAATCACGTTGAAAATTAGCCATTTGGATCATATGAATGTTTGGATCATTAAGATGAGCTAATTCATAAAAAGATTTTAATCATAAAAAATGGGCCGAGTCATGAGAACAATCAGGATCACTAGAAATAGTCCCGCGATCATATGAATGGTAAAAATCGCTTGAAAATAGCCCTTTATATTACCGATTTGGATCACTGAGTCTGGGCCTAGTCATATGAAATTATCAGATCATTGGTAATGAGTTCATCCAAACAAAGCGGTCTAAAATATAGAAAATTGAATGAGTCATATGAAAAGTTTGGATCATTGAGTACAGGTCTAGTCATATGAACGGTACGAATAATGGATAACGCTGACTATATAATTGGCTCAATCGTATGAAAGGCTTAGATGAAGGAAGACTGGCCTGACCATATGTCGATTTAGATAACTTAAGATAAGCCGGGTTATACGAATGTTTGCAACATTCAAATGAGCAATCTCTATATACGACTCGGAGCATATGATTGGCCAATCGAATGATAGGCTTAAATGAAAGAAGACTGACCAAACCATATGCTGATTTAGATTGCATAAGAGGAGCCCAGTCACACGAATGTTTTGTTCATTCAAATGACCTCAATCACATGAACAGTATGATCATTGAAAATGGGACAAGTCATACGAACAGTTAGGATCCCGAGAATTAATCCGTTGAAAATTAGCCATTTGGATCATATGAATGTTTGGATCATTAAGATGTGCTCATTCAAAAAAAGAGTTTGATCATAAATAACGGGCCGAGCCATGAGAACAATCAGGATCACTTGAAATAGTCCCACGATCATATGAATGGTAAAAATCGCTTGATAATAGCCTTCACATTACCGATTTGGATCACCGAGTCTAGGCCTAGTCATATGAAAGTTTCGAATCAATGGTAATGAGTTCATCCAAACAAAGCGGTCTAAAATTCAGAAAACCGGATGAGTCATATGAAAAGTTTGGATCATAGAAAATAGGCATAAACATGCATACCGCCTAAAATCATTGCGACGACATTATCTTCTAATATAGCACATACAAGACTCGGTATATGTGTGAACGGCTTAGATGTTGATAGACATGCCAATCATATTAACGATTTGGATCAATTAATATGGACCTAGTCATGTGAATGATTTGATTATAGTCAACGGCCGAATCATAATAACAATTAGGATCAGCAAAAATGGTCCCCCGATCATATGAATGGTACATATCACTGAAAACTAGCCCTTTTCATTACCGACTTGGATCATCGAATACGGGTCTAGTCATATGAACAGTTCAAATAATTGATAACTCTGACTATATGATTGGCTCAATCGGATGAAGGAAGACTGGCCCAACCACATGTCGATTTGGATAACTTAAGACAAGCCAGGTCAAACGAATGTTTGCTTCATTCAAATGAGCGATCTCTAGATACGACTCGGAGCATATGATTGGCCAATCGCATGATAGGCTTAGATGAAGGAAGACTGACCCAACCATATGCTAATTTGGATTGCAAAACACGAGCCAAGTCACATGAATGTTTGGATCATTCAAATGACCTCAATCATAAGAACACTAAGATCATTGGAAATGGGCCAAGTCATACGAACAGTTAGGATCACTAGAATTAATCCCATTGAAAATTAGCCATTTGGAACATATGAATGTTTGGATCACTAAGATGAGCTCATTCATCAAAAGAGTTTGATCATACAAAATGGACCGAGTCATGAGAACAATCAGGATCTCTAGAAATAATCCCGCGATCATATGAATGGTAAAAATCGCTTGAAAATAGCCCTTTAGATTACCGATTTGGATCACTGGGTCTGGGCCTAGTCATATGAAATTATCGGATCATTGGTAATGAGTTCATCCAAACAAAGCGGTCTGAAATATAGAAAACCGGATGAGTCATATGAAAAGTTTGGATCATTGAGTACGGGTCTAGTCATATGAACGGTATGAGCCCAGTCACACGAATGTTTTGTTCATTCAAATGACCGCAATCATATGAACAGTATGATCTTTGAAAATGGGCCAAGTCATAAAACAGTTAGGATCACTAGAATTAATCCGTTGAAAATTAGCCATTTGGATCATATGAATGTTCGGATCATTAAGATGTGCTCATTCAAAAAAAGAGTTTGATCATAAATAACGGGCCTAGCCATGAGAACAATCAGGATCACTTGAAATAGTCCCACGATCATATGAATGGTAAAAATCGCTTGATAATAGCCCTTCACATTACCGATTTGGATCACTGAGTCTAGGCCTAGTCATATGAAAGTTTTGAATCAATGGTAATGAGTTCATCCAAACAAAGCGGTCTAAAATTCAGAAAACCGGATGAGTCATATGAAAAGTTTGGATCATAGAAAATAGGCGTAAACATGCATACCGCCTAAAATCATTGCGACGACATTATCCTTCTAATATAGCACATACAAGACTCGGTATATGTATGAACAGCTTAGATGTTGATAGACATGCCAAATCATATTAACAATTTGGATTAATTAATATGGACCTAGCCATGTGAATGATTTGACTATAGTCAACGGCCGAATCATAATAACAATTAGGATCAGCGGAAATGGTCCCCCGATCATATGAATGGTAGATATCACTGAAAACTAGCCCCTTTTCACTACCGACTTGGATCATCGAATACGGGTCTAGTCATATGGACAGTTCAAAATATGATTGGCTCAATCGGATGAAGGAAGACTGGCCCAACCACATGTCGATTTGGATAACTTAAGACAAGCCAGGTCAAACGAATGTTTGCTTCATTCAAATGAGCGATCTCTAGATACGACTCGGAGCATATGATTGGCCAATCGCATGATAGGCTTAGATGAAGGAAGACTGACCCAACCATATGCTGATTTGGATTGCATAAGACGAGCCAAGTCACATGAATGTTCGGATCATTCAAATGACCTCAATCATATGAACACTGTGATCATTGAAATGGGCCAAGTCATACGAACAATTAGGGTCACTAGAATAAATCACGTTGAAAATTAGCCATTTGGAACATATGAATGTTTGGATCATTAAGATGAGCTCATTCATAAAAAGATTTGATCATACAAAATGGACCGAGTATGAGAACAATCAGGATCTCTAGAAATAATCTCGCAATCATATGAATGGTAAAAATCGCTTGAAAATAGCCCTTTAGATTACCGATTTGGATCACTGGGTCTGGGCCTAGTCATATGAAATTATCGGATCATTGGTAATGAGTTCATCCAAAAAAGCGGTCTAAAATATAGAAAACCGGATGAGTCATATGAAAAGTTTGGATCATTGAGTACAGGTCTAGTCATATGAACGGTACGAATAATGGAAAACGCTGAATATATAATTGGCTCAATCGTATGAAAGGCTTAGATGAAGGAAGACTGGCCTGACCATATGTAGATTTGGATAACTTTAGATAAGCCAGGTTATACGAATGTTTGCAACCTTCAAATGAGCAATCTCTATATACGACTCGGAGCATATGATTGGCCAATCGAATGATAGGCTTAAATAAAAGATAACTGACCAAACCATATGCTGATTTAGATTGCATAAGTGGAGCCCAGTCACACGAATGTTTTGTTCATTCAAATGACCTCAATCATATGAACAGTATGAGCATTGAAAATGGGCCAAGTCATACGAACAGTTAGGATCACTAGAATTAATCCGTTGAAAATTAGCCATTTGGATCATATGAATGTTTGGATCATTAAGATGTGCTCATTCAAAAAAAGAGTTTGATCATAAATAACGGGCCGAGCCATGAGAACAATTAGGATCACTTGAAATAGTCCCACGATCATATGAATGGTAAAAATCGCTTGATAATAGCCCTTCACATTACCGATTTGGATCACTGAGTCTAGGCCTAGTCATATGAAAGTTTCGAATCAATGGTAATGAGTTCATCCAAACAAAGCGGTCTAAAATTCAGAAAACCGGATGAGTCATATGAAAAGTTTGGATCATAGAAAATAGGCGTAAACATGCATACCGCCTAAAATCATTGCGACGACATTATCCTTCTAATATAGCACATACAAGACTCGGTATATGTGTGAACGGCTTAGATGTTGATAGACATGCCAAATCATATTAACGATTTGGATCAATTAATATGGACCTAGTCATGTGAATGATTTGATTATAGTCAACGGCCGAATCATAATAACAATTAGGATCAGCGGAAATGGTCCCCCGATCATATGAATGGTACATATCACTGAAAACTAGCCCCTTTTCATTACCGACTTGGATCATCGAATACGGGTCTAGTCATATGGACAGTTCAAATAATTGATAACTCTGACTATATGATTGGCTCAATCGGATGAAGGAAGACTGGCCCAACCACATGTCGATTTGGATAACTTAAGACAAGCCAGGTCAAACGAATGTTTGCTTCATTTAAATGAGCGATCTCTAGATACGACTCGGAGCATATGATTGGCCAATCGCATGATAGGCTTAGATGAAGGAAGACTGACCTAACCATATGCTGATTTGGATTGCAAAACACGAGCCAAGTCACATGAATGTTCGGATCATTCAAATGACCTCAATCATATGAACACTATGATCATTGGAAATGGGCCAAGTCATACGAACAGTTAGGATCACTAGAATTAATCCCATTGAAAATTAGCCATTTGGAACATATGAATGTTTGGATCATTAAGATGAGCTCATTCATAAAAAGAGTTTGATCATACAAAATGGACCGAGTCATGAGAACAATCAGGATCTCTAGAAATAATCCCGCGATCATATGAATGGTAAAAATCGCTTGAAAATAGCCCTTTAGATTACCGATTTGGATCACTGGGTCTGGGCCAAGTCATATGAAATTATCGAACCATTGGTAATGAGTTCATCCAAACAAAGCGGTCTAAAATATAGAAAACCGGATGAGTCATATGAAAAGTTTGGATCTTTGAGTACGGGTCTAGTCATATGAACGGTACGAATAATGGAAACGTTGACTATATAATTGGCTCAATCGTATGAAAGGCTTAGATGAAGGAAGACGGCTGACCATATGTCGATTTGGATAACTTAAGATAAGCCAGGTTATACGAATGTTTGCAACATTCAAATGAGCAATCTCTATATACGACTCGGAGCATATGATTGGCCAATCGAATGATAGGCTTAAATGAAAGAAGACTGACCAAACCATATGCTGATTTAGATTGCATAAGAGGAGCCCAGTCACGAATGTTTTGTTCATTCAAATGACCTCAATCATATGAACAGTATGAGCATTGAAAATGGGCCAAGTCATACGAACAGTTAGAATCACTAGAATTAATCCGTTGAAAATTAGCCATTTGGATCATATGAATGTTTGGATCATTAGATGTGCTCATTCAAAAAAAGAGTTTGATCATAAATAACGGACCGAGCCATGAGAACAATCAGGATCACTTGAAATACTCCCACGATCATATGAATGGTAAAAATCGCTTGATAATAGCCCTTCACATTACCGATTTGGATCACCGAGTCTAGGCCTAGTCATATGAAAGTTTCGAATCATTGGTAATGAGTTCATCCAAACAAAGCGGTCAAAAATTCAGAAAACCGGATGAGTCATATGAAAAGTTTGGATCATAGAAAATAGGCGTAAACATGCATACCGCCTAAAATCATTGCGACGACATTATCCTTCTAATATAGCACATACAAGACTCGGTATATGTGTGAACGGCTTAGATGTTGATAGACATGCCAAATCATATTAACGATTTGGATCAATTAATATGGACCTAGTCATGTGAATGATTTGATTATAGTCAACGGCCGAATCATAATAACAATTAGGATCAGCGGAAATGGTCCCCCGATCATATGAACGTACATATCACTGAAAACTAGCCCCTTTTCATTACCGACTTGAATCATCGAATACGGGTCAAGTATGAACGGTTCGAATATTGATAACTACACTATATGATTGGCTCATTCATGAACTAGATGAAGGCTGGCCCGACGACATGTTGATTTGGATAACTTAAGACAAGCCAGGTCAAACGATGTTTGCTTCATTCAACTCTCTAGATACGACTCGGAGCATATGATTGCCAATCGCATGATAGGATGAAGGAAGACTGGCCCACCACATGTCGATTTGGATAACTTAAGACAAGCCAGGTCAAACGAATGTTTGCTTCATTCAAATGAGCGATCTCTAGATACGACTCGGAGCATATGATTGGCCAATCGCATGATAGGCTTAGATGAAGGAAGACTGACCCAACCATATGCTGATTTGGATTGCAAAAGACGAGCCGAGTCACATGAATGTTCGGATCATTCAAATGACCTCAATCATATCAACACTATGATCATTGGAAATGGGCCAAGTCATACGAACAGTTAGGATCACTAGAATTAATCCCATTGAAAATTAGCCATTTGGAACATATGAATGTTTGGATCATTAAGATGAGCTCATTCATAAAAAGAGTTTGATCATACAAAATGGACCGAGTCATGAGAACAATCAGGATCACTAAAAATAATCCCGCGATCATATGAATGGTAAAAATCGCTTGAAAATAGCCCTTTAGATTACCGATTTGGATCACTGGGTCTGGGCCTAGTCATATGAAATTATCGAATCATTGGTAATGAGTTCATCCAAACAAAGCGGTCTAAAATATAGAAAACCGGATGAGTCATATGAAAAGTTTGGATCATTGAGTACGGGTCTAGTCATACGAACGGTACGAATAATGGATAACGCTGACTATATAATTGGCTCAATCGTATGAAAGGCTTAGATGAAGGAAGACTGGCCTGACCATATGTCGATTTGGATAACTTAAGATAAGCCAGGTTATACGAATGTTTGCAACATTCAAATGAGCAATCTCTATATACGACTCGGAGCATATGATTGGCCAATCGAATGATAGGCTTAAATGAAAGAAGACTGACCAAACCATATGCTGATTTAGATTGCATAAGAGGAGCCCAGTCACAAGAATGTTTTGTTCATTCAAATGACCTCAATCATATGAACAGTATGATCATTGAAAATGGGCCAAGTCATACGAACAGTTAGGATCACTAGAATTAATCCGTTGAAAATTAGCCATTTGGATCATATGAATGTTTGGATCATTAAGATGTGCTCATTCAAAAAAAGAGTTTGATCATAAATAACGGGCCGAGCCATGAGAACAATCAGGATCACTTGAAATAGTCCCACAATCATATGAATGGTAAAAATCGCTTGATAATAGCCCTTCACATTACCGATTTGGATCACCGAGTCTAGGCCTAGTCATATGAAAGTTTCGAATCAATGGTAATGAGTTCATCCAAACAAAGCGGTCTAAAATTCAGAAAACCGGATGAGTCATATGAAAAGTTTGGATCATAGAAAATAGGCGTAAACATGCATACCGCCTAAAATCATTGCGACGACATTATCCTTCTAATATAGCACATACAAGACTCGGTATATGTGTGAATGGCTTAGATGTTGATAGACATGCCAAATCATATTAACGATTTGGATAATTATAAATGGACCTAGTCATGTGAATGATTTGATTATAGTCAACGGCCGAATCATAATAACAATTAGGATCAGCGAAATGGTCCCCCGATCATATGAACGGTACATATATCACTGAAAACTAGCCCCTTTTCATTACCGACTTGGATCATCGAATACGGGTCTAGTCATATGAACAGTTCAAATAATTCATAACTCTGACTATATGATTGGCTCAATCTTATGAAGGGCTTAGATGAAGGAAGACTGGCCCAACCACATGTCGATTTGGATAACTTAAGACAAGCCAGGTCAAACGAATGTTTGCTTCATTCAAATGAGCGATCTCTAGATACGACTCGGAGCATATGATTGGTCAATCGCATGATAGGCTTAGATGAAGGAAGACTGACTCAACCATATGCTGATTTGGATTGCAAAAAGCGAGCCAAGTCACATGAATGTTCGGATCATTCAAATGACCTCAATCATCTGAACACTATGACCATTGGAAATGGGCCAAGTCATACGAACAGTTAGGATCACTAGAATTAATCCCATTGAAAATAAGCCATTTGGAACATATGAATGTTTGGATCATTAAGATGAGCTCATTCATAAAAAGAGTTTGATCGTACAAAATGGACCGAGTCATGAGAACAATCAGGATCACTAGAAATAATCCCGCGATCATATGAATGGTAAAAATCGCTTGAAAATAGCCCTTTAGATTACCGATTTGGATCACTGGGTCTGGGCCTAGTCATATGAAATTATCGGATCATTGGTAATGAGTTCATCCAAACAAAGCGGTCTAAAATATAGAAAACCGGATGAGTCATATGAAAAGTTTGGATCATTGAGTACGGGTCTAGTCATATGAACGGTACGAATAATGGATAACGCTGACTATATAATTGGCTCAATCGTATGAAAGGCTTAGATGAAGGAAGACTGGCCTGACCATATGTCGATTTGGATAACTTAAGATAAGCCAGGTTATACGAATGTTTGCAACATTCAAATGAGCAATCTCTATATACGACTCGGAGCATATGATTGGCCAATCGAATGATAGGCTTAAATGAAAGAAGATGACCAAACCATATGCTGATTTAGATTGCATAAGAGGAGCCCAGTCACATGAATGTTTTGTTCATTCAAATGACCTCAATCATATGAACAGTATGATCACTGAAAATGGGGCAAGTCATACGAATAGTTAGGATCACTAGAATTAATCCCGTTGAAAATTAGCCATTTGGATCATATGAATGTTTGGATCATTAAGATGTGCTCATTCAAAAAAAGAGTTTGATCATAAATAACGGGCCGAGCCATGAGAACAATCAGGATCACTTGAAATAGTCCCACGATCATATGAATGGTAAAAATCGCTTGATAATAGCCCTTCACATTACCGATTTGGATCACCGAGTCTAGGCCTAGTCATATGAAAGTTTCGAATCAATGGTAATGAGTTCATCCAACAAAGCGGTCTAAAATTCAGAAAACCGGATGAGTCATATGAAAAGTTTGGATCATAGAAAATAGGCGTAAACATGCATACCGCTAAAATCATTGCGACGACATTATCCTTCTAATATAGCACATACAAGACTCGGTATATGTGTGAACGGCTTAGATGTTGATAGACATGCCAAATCATATTAACGATTTGGATCAATTAATATGGACCTAGTCATGTGAATGATTTGATTATAGTCAACGGCCGAATCATAATAACAATTAGGATCAGCGAAATGGTCCCCCGATCATATGAACGGTACATATCACTGAAAACTAGCCCCTTTCCATTACCGACTTGGATCATCGAATACGGGTCTAGTCATATGAACAGTTCAAATAATTCATAACTCTGACTATATGATTGGCTCAATCGGATGAAGGAAGACTGGCCCAACCACATGTCGATTTGGATAACTTAAGACAAGCCAGGTCAAACGAATGTTTGCTTCATTCAAATGAGCGATCTCTAGATACGACTCGGAGCATATGATTGGCCAATCGCATGATAGGCTTAGATGAAGGAAGACTGACCCAACCATATGCTGATTTGGATTGCATAAGACGAGCCAAGTCACATGAATGTTCGGATCATTCAAATGACCTCAATTATATGAACACTATGATCATTGGAAATGGGCCAAGTCATACGAACAGTTAGGATCACTAGAATTAATACCATTGAAAATTAGCCATTTGGTTCATATGAATGTTTGGATCATTAAGATGAACTCATTCATAAAAAGAGTTTGATCATACAAAATGGGCCGAGTCATGAGAACAATCAGGATCACTAGAAATAGTCCCGCGATCATATGAATGGTAAAAATCGCTTGAAAATAGCCCTTTAGATTACCGATTTGGATCACTGGGTCTGGGCCTAGTCATATGAAATTATCGGATCATTGGTAATGAGTTCATCCAAACAAAGCGGTCTAAAATATAGAAAACGGATGAGTCATATGAAAAGTTTGGATCATTGAGTACGGGTCTAGTCATATGAACGGTACAAATAATGGATAACGTTGACAATATAATTGGCTCAATCGTATGAAAGGCTTAGATGAAGGAAGACTGGCCTGACCATATGTCGATTTGGATAACTTAAGACAAGCCAGGTTATACGAATGTTGCAACATTCAAATGAGCAATCTCTATATACGACTCGGAGCATATGATTGGCCAATCGAATGATAGGCTTAAATGAAGAAGACTGACCAAACCATATGCTGATTTAGATTGCATAAGAGGAGCCCAGTCACACGAATGTTTTGTTCATTCAAATGACCTCAATCATATGAACAGTATGATCATTGAAAATGGGCAAGTCATACGAACAGTTAGGATCACTAGAATTAATCCCGTTGAAAATTAGCCATTTGGATCATATGAATGTTTGGATCATTAAGATGTGCTCATTCAAAAAAAGTTTGATCATAAATAACGGGCCGAGCCATGAGAACAATCAGGATCACTTGAAATAGTCCCACGATCATATGAATGGTAAAAATCGCTTGATAATAGCCCTTCACATTACCGATTTGGATCACCGAGTCTAGGCCTAGTCATATGAAAGTTTTGAATCATTGGTAATAGTTCATCCAAACAAAGCGGTCTAAAATTCAGAAAACCGGATGAGTCATATGAAAAGTTTGGATCATAGAAAATAGGCGTAAACATGCATACCGCCTAAAATTATTGCGACGACATTATCCTTCTAATATAGCACATACAAGACTCGGTATATGTGTGAACGGCTTAGATGTTGATAGACATGCCAAATCATATTAACGATTTGGATCAATTAATATGGACCTAGTCATGTGAATGATTTGATTATAGTCAACGGCCGAATCATAATAACAATTAGGATCAGCGGAAATGGTCCCCCGATCATATGAACGGTATATCACTGAAAACTAGCCCCTTTCATTACCGACTTGGATCATCGAATACGGGTCTAGTCATATGAACAGTTCAAATAATTCATAACTCTGACTATATGATTGGCTCAATCGGATGAAGGAAGACTGGCCCAACCACATGTCGATTTGGATAACTTAAGCTAGGTCAAACGAATGTTTGCTTCATTCAAATGAGCGATCTCTATACGACTCGGAGCATATGATTGGCCAATCGCATGATAGGCTTAGATGAAGGAAGACTGACCCAACCATATGCTGATTTGGATTGCATAAGACGAGCCAAGTCACATGAATGTTTGGATCATTCAAATGACCTCAATCATATGAACACTATGATCATTGGAAATGGGCCAAGTCATACGGACAGTTAGGATCACTAAAATTAATCACGTTGAAAATTAGCCATTTCGATCATATGAATGTTTGGATCATTAAGATGAGCTCATTCATAAAAAGAGTTTGATCATAAAAAATGGGCCGAGTCATGAGAACATCAGGATCACTAGAAATAGTCCCGCGATCATATGAATGGTAAAAATCACTTGAAAATAGCCCTTTATATTACCGATTTGGATCACTGAGTCTGGGCCTAGTCATATGAAATTATCGGATCATTGGTAATGATTCATCCAAACAAAGCGGTCTAAAATATAGAAAACCGGATGAGTCATATGAAAAGTTTGGATCATTGAGTACGGGTCTAGTCATATGAACGGTACAAATAATG
>JAJHSJ010000663.1:0-59446 GCA_021015155.1 Magnolia officinalis | reverse complement strand
TTTCAATGCCTTTATTCGCACGCTCTCTTCACCTCCCAAGATTGGCTCCCTTCCACGCCCGGCTCGTGCTTTTTCTGCTCTGCTTGTGAACCATGCAGGTGGGCCCCACTTTTCGGTGATCCAAACCGTTCATGTGGTTGACCCCATATGGATGAATCACAAGTTAGTGGGATGGTAAAGATTGTCAGATAGAAGAAGACATTTTTAAGATGGCCATGCACGATGGGCCCAATAGAAAGATATCTGGGCCATTAAAAGAGATGAACCACGATTGGACGGTTGTGGGCCCAAATGAAAGAGATAGAGGCACGTGGGAAGGTGACTCATCAATTGGGACTGTCCATCTAGTTGCTCCAAGTGTTGTGATAAATGGTTCTTGGTACACTTAGATCGGGCGATCTTATCCGTCTAATTAGTGTCCTTCTGATGAAGGTTAGAAAAGGAAGGTGGTTAGCGGCCAATCAACGTTTAATTGGGAAAGTTAATGCAAGAGACGGATAGAATCATGCGATTGGGGTCATTTTGAAACACGGGCCAACTAAATGGATGGTCGCGATTGATGCATGGCCTAGCAACTCGTGAGGTGGAGAGATCTTGCAACTAGGGCTGCGTATGCGCAAAAGTGAAATTTTGAATAGGCACAGCCCAAGCCAACCACAGGCCCGGCCCTTTTACAGCCCTAGTTGAAGGTTCGTACCAGAAGGATGCTAATGGTACGTGCATCTCATGAGATGGGAGGCTTTCTTGATAAACCAGCCGATGCATGTGAAATCAGGACCGTTCATCAGATTGGCTCCAGCGTTATTATCAAATGGCCCAAAATTAAGCACAGTTTCTCATCATCAGGTGGGCCACACGTGTATGAGAGAAAGGGATGTTTAGTAAACAATGTCCAGCGGTCCATCATCAGGATCGTGGTAGACTTGCGTGCATCAGGTAGGCACTGCTTTCGTGTTGAATACTCAGATACGTGTGGTAAATACTCCCTCGATCCTAAGCAACGGCCCCACTTTTGAGATGACATACTTTTAGACATCTGGTGTGGTAAATACTCAGATATCTAGGAAAAAATTAACACTGTAGACGCTTCCTTTTATGCGTTTTTTTTTTTTTTTTTTTTTTAAAAAATGGCTGAAAACTTATGTCAAAAAAATAGAATTTTAGCATACGGAAATAGGGTTTTGGACCAAAATACCTCTAGTTTTCAGGTAAAAGCAGCTGAAAAAGTAAAGGTATTTTTGTCTTTATTAGTTCGTCCTTATGAGTAGAAGTCTAGAGTCGTAAGGTAGGTTTTTTCGGGTCAAAAAAAGGCTTTAATAAAATGGGCTGGGCTGGACCCTAATGGATTTTAGTACACCACCCGAGTGGCATTTGTGGTTCAATTTATAAAGACAGATTACAAGAATCAGGGCCAAGATTGAACAGAGCACATCTAGCCTAAAATCACGCAAGATCATTCAAAATCAATTTTGTATATTTTTGTAACTGTTGCATATCTGTAACTGCTGCATATTTTAGTTAAATTTACGTACATTGCCGTAATAGTTTTCCTAGCTGTGTATATAAGTCAGCACATATTACATCAATAAAGTGTGGGAAAATTGTTCATTGAAACTATTGCAATCTTTATTCTCTTACATAGTATCAAAAGAGCCGATCTCTAACGAGTCAACGATCCAAATCTCCACTATGTGTTCCTCCTCTGATCAAAATCCGACTTTTATCCTCAACACCCAACCTCCTTCCGCAACAGATAAATAACTCATTGCTCTCAATATCACTGCCCAAATCAATGAAAAATTAACTCCCTCCACCTTTCCTCAATGGCGTGCTCAATTCGAAGCACTCCTCATCGGTTACGATTTACTCGACTATGTCAAAGGCACCTCTCTGTCCCCCTCTTCCACTGGTACCGCCGCTGATGAGCGGCGCAAGACCCCCTGGATCCGACAGGATAAACTTATCCTGAGTGCCCTTCTAGCCTCCACCTCTCCATCAATCACACCACTCATTGCTACGGCAAAAAACTCTCATGAAGCTCGGAAAAAACTAAAAACCTTATATGCTAGCCAATCACGCACTCGTGCTATGCAGTTAAAGGAGGAGCTCACCTTAATCCAGCGCGGCAATCGATCGATCACAGACTATCTCCATGATGTGAAGGCCTTGGCTATTTACATTTCTAGGCATGTTCTATTCGATAAACCAAACACTCCCACTGTGTCTTCTACAAACCCGAAGACCCACACACCGACTCCCACAAATGCTCCTATGTTCTTCGATGCCTAAGTCACGCCCGTGCCCTCGTCGATGCCGTCTGCTCTGCTACCCTCATCCACGACTCCGGAAGGTGTAGCCGTTGTCGACGCAGCCTCCTCATGTAATCTGTTCAACTCCTCTTCTTCTTCTCTTCAGATTTCATCTGAAAATCTAGGTCATAATTCTTTGAACTTGAATTCATCATCTTCTAATTCTAGTCTGAATCCTTGTGTGAACGATTCAAACTCACTGGTTCCTCACCCCTCATCTGTTACACAACCACTAGGACAAGCCGAAAATTTTCAAAATCCGACTGCTCAAAACCCATCTCCACCACCTGTTCAACGACTTCACCGAATAACCACTCGGTCTATGAACAAAATCTTTAAACCCAAACAACTTAATTCCGTGTCTAAACATCCACTCCTTGAGACCATTGAACCAACTTGTGTGAGTCAGGCTTTGTCTCAACCACAGTGGCGTGATGCTATGTCAAATGAGCTTACAGCTCTCATGAAACATGGCACTTGGGATTTAGTGCCACTCCCTCTGAATTGTAATCCAGTGGGTTGCAAGTGGGTGTTCGGGTTGGTGAAGAGGAAATCTGATGGGTCAGTGGATCGATTCAAAGCCGTTTAGTTGCAAAGGGTTATAATCAACGTCCCGAGCTTGATTACAAAGAGACCTTCAGTCCAGTGGTTAAACCAGCCACAATTAGAACAGTTTTGTCTATTGCTGTTGTGAATGGTTGGGAGTTAAGGCAAATGGATGTTAATAATGCCTTTTTACATGGTGCATTGTCTGAAACTGTATATATGATGCAACCCCCGGGGTTCAAAGATCCATCTAAACTCAATCATGTTTGCAAGCTCCAAAACGCAATATATGGGCTTAAACAAGCCCCTCGGGCTTGGTACACTACACTGAAAAATGTACTGCTTGAGCTTGGGTTTGAAAATTCAAGAGCTGATTCGTCCTTATTTATTTATAGAAAGGACTCTATAATCTGTTATTTCTTGGTATATGTCGACGATCTTGTGATTACAGGAAATAACAGAAAATTTGTGGCTTCAATTATCAAGCAACTGGGAGATCGTTTTTCTCTTAAGGATATGGGTCTACTTCATTACTTCCTAGGTGTAGAAGTTGTATCTACTCAGGCAGGACTTTTTCTCTCACAACACAAGTACACTCGAGAACTATTGTCCAATACCAACATGAGTGGCGCCAAAGATGTCTCCACTCCTCTTTCCACAACTCAGTCACTCAAGTTACTTGATGGCACAGTCAATGTGGACAGCACAGAATATCGAAGAATTATTGGCAGCCTGCAGTATCTTTCTTTGACACGTCCAGATATTTCATTCGCAGTCAATAAATTGTCTCAATTCATGCACAAGCCTACCACCACTCACTTCACAGCAACAAAAGGCTCCTTCGGTACTTATTAAGCAAACCATCTTCATGGTATACAACTCACAAAATCTGGACTCCAGCTTTAGTTACCTATTCCGATGCCGATTGGGCTGGAAATGTTGATGATCGTACCTCCACATCTGCCTATATCAGCTTCTTAGGCCCAAATCCTATTTCATGGAGCTCAAAAAAACAAAGAGCAGTTGCAAGATCTACCACCGAAGCTGAATACCGAGCTCTTGCAAATGCGGCATCCGAGACAATGTGGCTTCTTGCTCTTCTTCATGAGCTGGGTTTTCCACTAAAAGTTGCCCCCTCACTACTGTGTGATAATCTTGGTGCTACGCACCTAAGCTTCAATCCGGTTCAACATTCACGCATGAAACATATACAAATCGATCTTCATTTTGGTGTGATCTTGTTCAACGTGGCTCTCTCCAAGTTAGACATGTTCATGAACAAGATCAATTGGCTGACTTGTTGACAAAAACCTTGTCAAGACAAAGAACAGACATCTTGAGAAACAAGATTGGCTTGCTGATGGAAGCTCAATCTTGCGGCGGCGTATAAAGACAGATTGCAAAAATCAAGGCCAAGATCGAACAGAGCACATCTAGCCTACAATCACACAAGATCATTCAAAATCAATTTTGTATATTTTTGTAACTGTTGCATATCTGTAACTACTGCATACTTTTAGCTAAATTTATGTACATTGCTGTAAATAGTTTTTCCTAACTGTGTATATAAGTCAGCACATATTATATCAATAAAGTGTGAGAAAATTGTTCATTGAAACTATTGCAATATTTATTCTCTTACACAATTCACACATTGGCACATTGTACATGTGGGCACTAGAAGTTAGATGACAACACTTGTACATGTTGGCATCATTGACACGTGTGGCATATTTGGAGCAATTGAAGATAAATAATGGCACATCCGTACATGTGAAGTGTTTGCACATGTGGCTTGTCCAGATCGTGCCAACTATGTTAAGGGCCTGTTTGGCTGCAACTTTTTGCAAATGGTTTGTCTACAAAAGCAAGTGCTTATGAAATTTTTGTTTTTGATGAGTGGGCTTTTTAGCACCGAGTTTTAATTAGTGGGGGATTAAGTTACAGGATTTGCAAACTTGATTATCTGGAATAAGTTAATCAAAGTAAAAGGGTAAAATAATAAAAAAATAACTAAAATGATTAAATACGTTACCTATTTACTTGATTATCTGGAATAAGTTACTTATCTACTGCTTTAAGTAGTAAAAGTAACTTATTTGCTGGTATCCAAACGGGTCCTAAGCCACACATGCCATGTGAAATATCAATCCGGACCACATGGTTAACATCATTTCTGTCCAGGGCCTTTCATCATAGGCCGGATGGTTAGCATGGCAATTCATGTAATTCGTGTAGGACCTATTTAACAGATGTTCAACGCTGATGTGGACCTATTTTATTCTCTGCTTGATCTTGACCATTCATTTTTTATGCTATCCATCAGGAAGGTTAGATCATCCTTGGGGTGTGATTTCTTCACCATGGCTTGTCCTGAATGGTGTGAATGAATGGATGGTTCAGATCAATGATGGGACATTTCATATGTCACTTAAGATATATGGGTTGAGGGCTGTTATCTTTGCCCTGCAAACATTACAATAAGGTCTTGAGTTCATACAAGTGGGGGCCGCTGATGAATAGGTGATCCAGATTGCTGGTCTATTTGGTCCCACTGTAGATGGACCATACCTCGGAGATCCCAAATTGTAAAATCCTAGCCATCAATTTTGAGCTTTTTCTCTAATTTAGTTTGGATTTTCTTGTTGTATTCCTCAATTATCTATATGTAGACCACAAAATTGAAAAGGCATGGCCCATCCTTCAATGGATCCCACCATCCAACGGTTTGGATCACTTAACCATCGGCCCCACTTAAGAAAAACTGAAAATCCATATATGCTATTATTCATCTATGTATCAATAAAATATCAAAAAAGAAAGGCTAAAATAATTAAGGGTGGCTAATTAAAGGGGCCAAAACATATGTCGTGTCACCGACAACATTGACGTTAGATCCCAGCTGTCCAAAATATCATCAGAATTATCTGATACGTGGCCCCACATCTTTGCTTAATAAACATGAATTTCCATTTTTGACAATTGGGCACTTTTTTGGTTAATCCAGACCGTTTGTTTGTTGAGTCGGACCATTGATGGAGCATTCCCCAAGATTTGAATATCCCAGCGACCAATATTAGGACCTCTTTCAGATGAATGTGGACCGTTGTTGTACTTCTCATCTTAACCGTCTATCTATAGGCCACAAATCGTAATGTTGTCTGAGGCATGCTCTATCAACGGTGGGACACAGCAGAGAAATGGTCAGGATTACTGAACGAAGCAATTCACTCTTCTGGACCGAAACCATGATGATTGATGTGGGCCATGTATTCGTACATTTTCTCGCAGCTGTGGACCAGCTTTTTAAAATAACGTTCGAAATGTATTGCATGAAAAACACATGTTTATTAACGTTGTTTTCGTGATCCAAACTACTCATTCATCATAAGCTTCCCTGGATGGGCCATAGATAGAAAAATCACAGCGATCGGTTCAATGAATGGCTCATTTTTGTACTTCATTCTTTTGAATGGCTAGGATTGATTGATGGCTCGAAATATGCGCTATAGGTTCTAAAATTCCTGAAAAGAAGGAATGAATGGTTTTAAAAATTCTAAATCAATGGGATGATTGAAGTGAATTAATATGTAAATCGAGTTTATTTTCTTAGATGATAGAAACAACATCAACGGCTATAAAATCATGATAAAATAGCCCTAAAAATAATAATAAAATGAGAAATTATCAGGTACAACTGTATCTGATACAGCCATTTCTTTCCTATACGTCCATTTGGAACCGTCACCGGGTTCACATAGCACGTCGGCCACACCTCATTGGGTGAGCCACAATCTCGAAATCTAGGGACAGCTGATGGATGTTACATTGTAGGTGTGGCCCACCTAATGAGTGGATGGATCATCATGGTGTCGCACGCCTTTTGCAAGATCTGGATATTCAACAAATGGTACACGTCGGCAGTAAAGAAATGGACTGACCTAGCTTGAGTGGTGTACGGAGGGCATGGTTTGCGATAGCTTACCTCTGTACGAGTGGAGCATGAATAAGATCCAATCCGTTTATCAAGTGGGCCACCACATTTTTACCCTAGATAATAAGAATCAACATAATTCAAGACTTAGGTGGGCCACACCATAGGTAATGGTATAAAGTCATGCATGTAACCTCTAAATTGCCATGGTGTTGCCCACATTCGTCTTGGAATGTCCTGCTAGGAATCCTTTCATCCTTTTTATCCACTTCCTACATCTATTTTTCCGAAAATCTCTAATGAAAACAGCTGTGATTGAACACTCACCATTAAAAACTTCTTGAGGCCACAAAAGTTTCGGATCAAGCTGATCTTTGTATTTTCCCTTCATCCACGTCTTTGTGACATTATCAACGGGTTGGATAACGAATAAACATTCCACTTGGCTCTAGGAAAATTTCAACGGTGGGTGTCATTATCCCTACTGTTTCCTGTAGTGTGGTCCACTTTACCTTCGATATGCTTCATTTTTTTGGTTCTTGCCCTACAATAATCTTTAAAAGCGGATAGATGGCATGGATATAAAGCACATATATCACCGGGTGGGATTTCCCTGCAAAAGTCATGCATGCATTTTTTTTTTTTTAAGAAATGGATGCATCAGATGCAGTGTCTGATCATCTAAGAAATGGATGTATCAGATGAAATATCTAATCATTCCTCCATAAAAAGGCATCTATCTACCGTACAAACCGATGCAAACCACACATTTTGACAGTCATTTCGTTCGTTCCATCAAAACCTTCACATGGACATAGTTGCATTTGGGCTTTTCTGATCTGTATGGGTTTTTCAAGGCAGAGTATGAAGAGTAAACCAAACCTAATGGACGGTACAGATAGGCGATGTGGATGGACCACCGAATCCAAATAAAACTATGTGCATGGGAATACATTTGGCGTGCTAGATCATTAGTCTCCAGTGATATTTGTGAAAATGGACAACAACAGCGAGGAGAGTATCTATAGCCCGAGGCCTGCTTTGACACGTGTCCATCAATCATTTGCATGGGACATCTGACCCATGCATAAGGTGGGGCTGCACCGTGCCAATGGCCTTGAGAAAACCAGGTCGATCTAATCGTCAGGTGACCCACATACACCAGTAGCCCACCTGATGAATGGACAGTCCTGATTTCCGCACTTCGATCCATCTTATGCAAGGATCATCCTGACCATTGATTTGCAGAGTTTATGTCGTGAGCCATTGAAACTTCTTCCTCTGGTCTTTCCAAGAGCATCACCCAAAATATAGGTGTACTGATCGATGGGCCATCTCTACATGTGGCCCATGAGCATCGTTCCCTAGTATACACAGGTTTGCAGTTTTGTCAAGTGGGGCCATGGTTTGTAATCCTAACAATTATTTCTTTGAGTATCAACCGTCGATTCCCTAAAATTGTCTCAGATTGAAACATGCTGCCAGTCAATATTAGGTCCTTTCCTAGTCGAATGTGGACCTTTGTTCTAATTTCTTTTCTAGCCGACTATCTGTAGACGGCATAACGGAAGCTTGAGAGTATGCTATCAAGGGGATTTTTATTCACGGTACATCCACAATGGGAAACAACAGACCAACAGTCTAGATTACCTAAACATGTCCCCACTTATCAGAACTGAAAGCCGTGTATACGGTTGAAAAATGCGGCCCAGGTATCGTATACTTCCTCCGCAGCTCACGATTGGGCGGCATTGAATACAGTGATAATTCACCACCATTGTACGCACCATGCACATCAATCCAGGCCGTCCAAATCATGGATCTTATTTAGATGGACCATAACCTAAACTCGCATTCATCAAATCTTAACCGTTTGAGCTTTACTAATGAATTGTACCAGTGACCCCTTTTTTCTTTTACTTTGCTACCAATCAGTTGGATGGCAGTGTCGTCCGAACTGTCAGGTGCGTGCACGGCTAGGAGAACAGTGAGAGGAAAGCATTGATGCTCTGGCAGAGTGTGATGGATGATATGCAGGCACTGAGAACTTACCTAGAAATTGCGTAAGTGGCAAATAATTAATCAATTCGAACTGTCCAAATTATTCTACCGAATAAAAATGTATCATGAACCAAAACATTGACTTGTTTGGTTACCTGACTCTCGGATTGTGGACATTTTTTGAACGGTTAAAAATGAAAGATACCCAACGGTACTATTTCCACAAACGAGTGTCCGCCAATCAGATGTTTGGATTTTTCATAAAATCTGATCTATCGATCGTAACTTGTTTACATTGTGTTACACAATCTGATCGGTTTTTTTTTTTTATTATTTACAGACGTACACACACCACCACACACTCACGCCTTAGTGAGATTTCACCACCATATACTCGAACCCTCGACCAGGTGCTGAAACTCCTAAGAGTCTTACTACTGAAGTAAGAGCAAGGACCTGAGTGCCTGCATATCAAGCATCATATGCAACCTGACAATCATATAATATCTCATAACATTGAAGGAAATCAAATATAAACGGTTTGGATAATTGCAACATGTCTAAGAATCAATGAATGAATATCGGATATAAAAACAAGTAATACGTAGGAATGTACTGTAGCAAATCTCTTTCTTATTTGAATGGCAAGTGAGGCTTTGAACCATAGCGTGGCTTTGGGAAAATAGCTGGCCCCAACGAGAAAGCAAAAGGTATTGACAGATAAGGTGCGTTCCACTTGCCTCCATTAAGATAGAGTTGAATGGAAGATAAATGATGTGGACCCGAGTATGGTAGGTTCATATGTACATAGTACTCGTGGCAGGTTTACGATCCTGTCCATCCATCTACTAGACCAACTATCGATAGCTCATGATTGAGAAAACTACACCTATAGGAAGTCTACGCTTTCTATTCTTCAATCTTCCATAGTGAAAATTGACCAAGTTTATTTTGTACCGTCGGTGTGACAGACACCGATCCGATGTCAAGATGACTCGACCTATGTCTACCAATTTCTTATCAATTCTCCATCTGATGTAAGAATAACTAGATAGACGGTCCAAAATGATTAATCACTCTTCCATATGTAGTGGGGAGAGAAGGCTCTACCATATTCTAGTTCTCCCGCCGCTTCCAACTGTAGAACCGCTCTTCGACCAATCATAAGAGTGGAGGATTCAATTCTCTTGAAAGATTCTGACATTACATTATGAAGGGACCATTCCTCTTCCTATAATAGTTAATCGCAGTCGCAGCTTTGAAAATGGTGGTGACCGATCCTCTTCACATGTGTCACTCATACAAAAAAATCCACACCATCCAAATTGTGGACCACATTGTGGATGTATGATATGGTATAAAACCACACAGACCAAGCAATCCTAACCGTAAAATCGATGGCCATCTCATAAAAAGTAAAGAAACGAAATCTTGAATCGTCCAAATCCAAAGTGCAATCGGATGGTTAGTATCATCTTATCCGTGCAATTGGTAGGCCTTGTCCGGTCCATAGTTGGGCTAGCGATTTGGACAGTCTGGGTTGCCATCACCACCATTTTTGAAATAGTGGTGAACAAACATAAAAATCACCATCTTGGAAATGTTCCTCCTTATAGCGAGATTTTGATGGAATTTTGGATCTCATGGATGGCCAATTAGGGGTATTTTTGGAAGAGAAATTAGTGGCACGTTCTTTTTCGTTATTGCCAAAGAAAAACGGAAATTTTGCAAGTATAAGACATTTGCAGCTGCCGCGCATTTCAAAACCCTATCTGGGGTCACATGTGTGAGATCTTCTCCGTTCATAGGTCAGATCTCTTATCTTGTATTCTTTAACCCGGAAATCTGGTGGGTCAACCCATGAGATAGGCCACATCTGTGTGAAAACTGGACGTTTAGATCAACTTACATGTTTGGCCCACCGGATGAGTGGACCACCCATGTATTTACTTAAGGAACGATTACCTGTGCAACCCAAATGATGGAGGTCCAGATCTCATATACGTGTGCCACGTAGGCACAAGTGGGGCGCTTTAACATGGCACGTGCAGATACAGAGCAAGAAATAGCAGTCGATATGCAGCTTTCACGGTTTGCTTTGCTCGTAAATAACAAATCGATATGCAGCTTTCACGGTTTGCTTTGGTTGTAAATAACAACTAGCCTAGTTTTGAAAGATGGGTAATATTTTACTATAGACGCGACCTTCCCTCCACCTTCCTTCTTTGACCCTAACAAAAACCTACTTATCAGGACAACCCACTAAAGATGAAAATACCCTTGACTTTAAGCTGCTTTTACCTGAAAGTTAGGAGAATTTTATTCAAAACCTTCTTTTTGTACTTGAAAATTTTACTTTCACAACATAAGTTTTTTACTGTTTAGTAAAAAAATACATAAAAAATAAGTGTCTACATTGCTAATTTTTTCTTTTGAAAGGAAAGCAAGAGATGATTTATGGATCCAGACCATCCAGATAGTGGGACCCATCATTGAGGGCTTCTATTTCAAAAACCACACCTATTAAAAAGGGCTTCTATTTCAAAAACCACACCTATTAGAAAACCCTAGACGTCAATTTACCTCACTTTGTACCACTGAATGTTGCTGGAGATTGTTTGACACGTGTCAAGAAAAACGTACGAGCTAAAGATGTTGGCCATTATCAAAGCCCTACCTTTGTCTCAACCATGCATTGAAGTAGAGTTTTGGACTACTCTACCTCTGCTATTACTTGGCCAAATTTAAGAAGAAAATTTTATTGTGGTCCACTTATTTGTCATTTTTTCTTAGTTTGTTTTTCAAATGTGCCTTTTCAATTTCACGTGTAATAAGAAATGGGAATGAAAAGTGTTTATAAAACAACTCTTCTCTAGAATATTTTGAATTGATATATTATTATTCTTTAATCCATGTCTGAGGCCAGCCCAATATAAAACTTGTCTGAAAATCAGTTAATGAGTGTATTCAAGCTCTCTTATAAGGCCTTTATAGCAAATTTTTTATTCAATTTTATAATTTTTAATCTTCATCGTTATATGCATAGCCCGCTTACTAAAGTCATTTCTATCACATGAAATATATCTCTTATTAAATTAGTCTTATCTTAAATGATATGACATTTATTGATAGAATAGGTTTCATAATTGCATTTTATGAAAGGGATCTTTTCAACTTAGGGTTTCATAACATAACAGTTTGTAATACTTTTCTTAATTCTCTATTCTTTTGTTGGACAAGACAAATGTGAATAATGTTTTCTTAAAAGACTTGTGTTGAGATATCTACACGTAGGGGTGTACATCGAGTTGAACCGAGTCGAGTTGGCCTTAGCTCGACTCGGCTTGACCACTAGCTGACCTCAGCTTGAACTCAGCTCGGCTCGGTCCTCGAGCCTGACTGGCTAGCTCGGCTCAGTTCGGTCAGCAGCTCGAGCCAATTCAAGCCGAGTTCTCCATTGCAGCATTTCCACAAACACCCGAACTACGCACCTTCAAAATCCCTCTGCATGTGAAATAGAAGCAATGGTTTTACATGTATTTTATCAAACACCTTCTAAACAACATAAAAATCAAGAATCTAGAGATTATGATTATTCTTAGGTGTGAACTATTATTCTTAGGTGGCCTAGCACCAATTTTAGTATGAATCTAATGATTATGATTGCTTGGATGATGAATTTGAAAAATCTAGAGAAAACCTAAGCTAGACCTTACGTTGTAAATCCTCTCAACTAATATGGATTGATTATGGCATGTTTGTTATTTCTCAACATGTTTGGTGTGGGTTTGATGAATGCATGTTCGTTATTGCTTGATTCTTGTTGGTGATCCCTTATAGCTTGTATGTTACTCTAATCCTTATTGCATGTATGTACTTGCTTAAGTCTCTAATGTATGTTATACTAGTATTTGCTTAAGTCCTTATTGGTCCTTATTGCGTGTTCATGCTATGAATCATTTATAGATCTTGATCTCCTTGTTAACCCACACGACACACATGTACGTTTATCTTGTAATATTGTTAGTATTTGCACTTATAGGAAAACTTGAGTTTTCATGTTTAAGAAATATGAATGCATGATGTCATTTGCGTTGGATGTTAAATTTGGAATCGTTGAAACGTTATGGAATACCATCAAACCCTAGGTTGGTCAGACTGAGGTGAGAGAAGGTGGCCCCATTGGTAGGGTTGCTTGAGGCTAGGCCGGTGGTTCTGGGCGAGTGTAAATGAGCGACAGCAGTTGGACTACATGAGTCGTTTGTACCCGATGTCGTCCGTCTTATACACACCTAGGCTCGCAAGACCTAGTCCGTGTACTGACCAATCATGCTTGTTAACCATGTTTGCCAACGCCTGTATGGAACCTGACACACCCTTCAACCATTGAAGCCCATTGACAGCCATTTGAAATCGATCTACTAACTCGTAAGTCGGACATGGTGGAATGGGACACAGTGGTCGAACTGTCAGCCTACACTGGGATGACGCGCCTCCCCGTAGTGACCGCGAGTGATCTCTTTCTTAGCACTCCCCATGTGCTTGAAGTCGAGGATGAGGAACCCGACGGGATCAAGGATCGTGGGGTCTTGACCTCACACGTTAGGGGGCCTTGGCTTCGCAACCAGTTCAGGGCATTGATACGTGGGGTATATCAGTTTCTCCGATCTGCTGGATGAATGGAATTAACTAAGAACTTTGCTAACATTATCATTGCATCGCACTAGCTAGGTTGGCGACTCGGCAGTCGAGGTCGCTCTGAGGGAGTGTTGGTCATATGCGATCGTTAGATGGAGTCACTCGAGGGAGTGTTGTGGCGAGGGTATGCATCATATCATCCATCACGCACACGCATTAATAAGATTTCTTAGGTGCTTATGAATGTATTGCCTTTCATTAAATCCATAATTTAATTGATGTCTGTTGTAACTTAAGACTAATAACACCCACTGAGTTGATCACTCACTCTCACTCTGGGACAGTATTTTAAAACACCAATCAGACTCTTCCATAGCTGCAGGTGATACAGAGTACGAGGAGCCTGACAGCTCAAGTCTTGATGAGGAGAATGAGTTGTCTTACTTCCTGCTGATGAGCGGTTCTCCATCGGCTTAGTTGACGGGATTTGGATCGCTGAGTAGTGGACTCAGTGCATCGATCATTTTTTTTTGGATATGTTATTTTGTAATTTTGTTGAGCAACGCCTTTTGCGACCCATTTATATTCTTTTGAACTGGTATATATCTGATATTTTTCATTTCAGTGAACTTGTTGTGATTGTGCTTCATGTTCCAAAAAATTCCATGTTGCGCATTTAAAGATGATTAAACGCAAATTAACAAAAATCGGCTATAAGTGACACTCGGGAACTTGAGAGTCGAGTGTATGCACGACCCCCGATTTCCAGGGCGTTACATATTAATATATAATCCCAAAAATGAGGTAGATCCAATACTCAAGTGAGCCACGCTACAGGAAAAAGTAAATCGGGAAATGCCTTCATCTAGGTCCAATTGACCTTATCAACAGGTTAGATGATTGATAAACATTGGGGTAGGCCCAAAAAATGTTTCAACGGTGGTTGTTATTATCTCTAATGTTTCCTGTAGTGTAGTACACTTGAGGTTCGGATCTGCTTCATTTATGGGTATATGCCCTAAAATGATATGGATAAATGGGTGAACGGCGTGGATATAAAAAAAATACATCAGGTTGGGCTCCACAGCGCTCAACACATCAACACACCGCAGGTCAGCGTCCACCCTCTCAAAAGATTCAAAACCCTTTTCTTTAACAACTCGAGGAGATATATTTAATTAAGATGATTAGATTAATCAAAGCTAATTAGAAGTGGAGCCCACTGGATTTAAAAAGAAAAATGAACGTTGGGAGAAATAAAAAGGTCCAACGGTTAAAATTAAATGTACGTGTGTGGCTGAGTTGATGAGTCTGCCCCCTTGATTTTGGTAAGGGTCAGTTTGGGCAGTGGGATTAGAAGGGATTAGGTGGGGATGGGATTCATCTGGTCTCGTGCCAATTCCACTCGAGGAATGGAAATGCTTGGAATTACATTAAATGGAATTGCATTGGGTCGTGTGCTAATTTCACTCAATGTTTGGGGAGTTGTGTAGGTCCCAACATGATGTGTAGGCTATATCCACACCGTCCACCCATTTATCGAGATTATTTTAGAGCATGGGCCAAAAAATTAGGTAAATCTAATGCTCAAGTGGACTCCACCATAGAAATCAATAGGGATTGAATACTTACCGTTGAAAACTTCTTTGGTGCTACAGTTTTGGATCTATCTGATTTTAGGCCCATGCCATAAAATGAGGTTACGAAACAAATGAACGGTCTAGATATAACACATGTATGTTTTCTCAGCAATTTCAAATGATGGTGGGTATATTCATTCAATGTACCACTATATTATCAACAAAGTAGGGCATTAATTTAATCCCATGGTAACAGGGGACAACCCCTGCCATGGGTAATAATTATGTTTTTTGAATCCCATCCCCACCTAATCCCTTCTAATCCCACTGCCCAAACTGACCCTAAATGGCAAGTTGACAGTGCTCACTACCTAATGAATGACATGGAATCGCCTAGGCCATTCATCCAGTGGGTCCACCGGTGGAGAGGGCAATCCTGTCCGTCTGATCAATGTTCTGCAAGTGGACTCTCCGGACTCATAGGACCAAAATCATTCTTCCAGATGGTCGGAATAGACAATTGGAATTTTATTTGGGTCATCGCCATGGCGGCCCATGAGATGGACGGTCTAAGTCACGTTAACATCGTGAGGTGGTCCAAGGTCAACGGTCGGATCAATACTCACACCCTTGTTTTGGCGGAAGCGGATTGGCTGGTGTACCACACACCACCAACCTAGCCCTGACGCTCCTCAAACTCGGAGTTGTACGAACGGTTCAAAGGAGATCAAAGTTACATGGGCTCCACAATGATGTATTATTATATCCACACCGTTCATCCATTTTACGAGATTATTTTAGAGCATGATTTAAAAACAATTTATTTCCAAAACCTAAGTGGACCACACCACAAATAAAAGTGGGACAATAATTCTCACTGTTAAAATATTCATAGGGCTCATCATAACGTTTATTTTCCATCCAATTTATTCATAAGGTCACACATGCGTGAACGAAGAGGATTGATCCAAAGCATCTGTGACCCCGGAAGGATTTCAATGGTAGACGATCAATCCCCAACTTCTTTTTGCAGTGTGGTCCATTTGATCTTTAGATCTATCATATTTTCCGGCTCAAGCCTTAAGACGAGCTCACCGAATGGAAGGACGGTTGTGATATAACAGATACCCATTGATGGGACCCACATAACTTGGTAACGTCAACACACCAGCTAGGTCGGTGGTGTGTGGTACACCAGCCAATCCGCTTCCTTTTGGTATAGTATCTAGTTGTACCGAACTGCGCACGGTCAGAACCACCCTAACATCTTTTCATAATACCTAACAAGTCCTAATTTCGCGCGACAGAGAGAAAAAACACCGAAAAACTCGGCGAGAAATTATACAATACTCGTGCAATGTCGGAAGTATCTAACATAAGACTGCGTTCTTGTCCCCCCGCTCATCTACTCTCAGCCGCACGTGCTTTCCTGAGCCACGCCTGTGATACCCGGGTCGTCCATTAGGGCTGGCTCCAATGCGTAGATGACCTAGCCCAAACCAAGCCGATCTACTTACTCCTCAGGTGGGCCACATCGAAAATCACGGATACTTGCAGAAAAGGCTGACCGTCGACGTTCAAAATGCATGTGTGGCCTTCCAGATGAGTGTGAACTGATCTGATTACGGGCCGGGGCATCTACACGGTGCGCCTCCCTGATGAACAACTTGAACGGTGCAGATTTAATTAGTAAGTGCTTTGCTGCCCAGTCAACAGGCGGGCCACTCACATCACGTGTAGGAGGGATCACGTGCGCCAGTTTTCACCTGGGACAGAGTATAGTCCTGGGCGCCCACGTGAGAAGATAGGGATCGTATAGTCCTGATGCATCAAAAGGCCCACAATCGAGAGTACGAGCTCACTATCTCAAATAGAGAGTCAGCTGGGTTAAATTTTAACGAGATCCACTCCGTCCATCAGTTACGTTACCTCATTTTAACTACTGAACCCAAAATTCATTATAATCCAACTCTAAGGTAGGCCACATGACGGGAAACAGCTGATGTTTATAGTGCTATCCAATCCATTATTTCCTGTGTATCATCAAAATAAAATCACGCATTCCCCCAAAATCACTGTATTTGAAAACTCAGGTGGACCAGACCATGCGAATTTAGATGTTTTAGTTATAATTTTTTTAGATGGACCACATGGCTGTTGAATGAACCTGATTCTATGGGGATAAACCCAAGAAAAGGTGCGGATTAGGGAAACGGATTGGCTACTCCCCTGACACCAGCCAATGGCTGGTAGTCGATGCTCTGTGGGGCCCACCATGATGTATGTGTTTCATCCATGCCGTCCATCTATTTTTAAAGATCATTTTAAGTCATGAGACCAAAAATTAGATATATCCCAATCTCAATTGGATCACATTACAGGAAACAGTGTTTAATGTGCGTCGACCATTAAAAACATTTTGGGGGCAATAAAAGTTTTGGATCAAGCTGATTTTTGTTTTTTTCCTTCATCTGGGCCTGTATGACCTAATCAACAGATTGGATGTCAAATAAACAGTACAGTGGGCCTTAGGAGGATATTAATGATGGATATCCAATCACTATTGTTTTCATGTGGTGTGGTCCACCTGAGGATTATATATCTCTCATTTTTGGGTTCAAGCCCTAAAATGATCTTTAAAAATGTATGAACAGAATAGATGATACAAATACATCATGGTGGGGCCCACAGAGCACCGACCACCAGCCCCGGGGCTGGTGTCAGGGGGAGTAGCCAATCCGTCCCCGCGGATTAGGCGAGACCGGGGATTCAACCGGAAACGGATTGGCTACTCCCCCTGCCACCAGCCCCGTGGCTGGTGGTCGGTGATATGTGGCCCCACCATGATGTGTGTGTTTCATCAATTCTGTTCATCTATTTTTCTAGATCATTTTATCATATTACACAAAAATGCCTCAACCGACATGTTGAGGCATTTATCACGGGGGCATTTTGATTTATTTATTCTATATCTATGCTTGAGGTTTTTAATGATAAGGTGTTTAATCAATATTGTTTATTAAAATATGATTAACCTAGTAATCGGGTCTTTTAATTTTTTTTAAATAATCCTCTAAAATAATCTAAAAGGACAGCGTGGTTGTAGAATACATACATCGACGTGGTAAGGACCACAGCTTCTTCGGTGAGGCGGGTCTCACCTAATTTGCTATTTTGAAGAAAAGGGAGCTGATTAGGTGAGATCTGGATCCATTTAGGCGGGTAGGACTCTGGCTGCGGGACTCACGGTGATGAGTGTGCCTTAAATCTAGACTGTCCAACCATTTTAAAAATTTATTTTAAGGCATGATTGTAAAAATGCAGTAGATCCAAATCTTATGTAAATCATATCACACGTAACAATAGCGATTGAATCTTAACATTAAAAACTTCGTGAAGGCCACTGGAATATTTCTTTGCCATCCAACCTGTTAATAAGGTTACAAAGATCTAAATGAAAAGATTACATAAATATCAGCTTAATCTAAAACTTTTGTAGCTAACTAGAAAGTTTTTAATAGTAGATTACCACTGTTTCCTGCATGATGGTTCACTTGCTTCATTTTTTAGATCAGGCCTAAAATGAGCTTTCAACACAGATGAACGGTATGGATGTAGTCACATACATTACAGTGGGCCCATCACTCAGGGGTCCCACACACCTTGTTAGATCCGGTGTCTCACCCAATCGACTCCCCCAAGAAAAGGGTGCTGTACCTTATGGATGGCGTGGATTTCACGCACGTTTTCCCCACGTAAAAAATCCCAGTGCAAAGCGGCGCGAGGTCACGGAAGCGCTCTCGAAGCGGATTGGATTGCCTGGTCTAGCTGATGTGTTGACGTCACCAAGTTCTGTGGGTCCTATCATGGGGTATATATTATATCCAAACCGTCCATTCATTTGGCGAGGTAAGTTTTGGATTAATATAATATTTGTTTTTCTTCTTTATCTCGGTCTTTGTGACCTTATGAACAGGTTGGATGGAAAATAAACGTTATGGTGGGCCCTACTAAGTATTTTAATGGTGAAAATCACTATTCCCGCTGCTATTAGTGGTGTGGTCCATTTGGGATTTATATATGTTTCATTTTTGGGATCACGCTTTAAAATGACCTTTAAAAATGGATGAACGGTATGGATATAATAAATACACAATTTAGGCGCTCGTCAGCGCACCAAACACAAACGACTCATGCTTTCTGTCCTTCCCAAAATACCCCTACAAGACCATTGAAAAGTCGAGAAAATCCTTCCAAACGGCAGGATAGAGAGGGAAAGAGGACTCCTGCTTTCCGTCTTCCCAAAATGCCCTACGGGACCCTTTGAAAAGTCCGCAGGACCTTCCAAACGGCAGGATAGAGAGGGAAAGAGGACTCCTGCTTTTCGTCTTCCCAAATTGCCCTACAGGACCCTTTGAAAAGTCCGCAAGACCTTCCAAACGGCTGCAGGGAGAGAGAGACAGAGCCCCCATTCAATATATCCGATTAGAAATTCTCGGAATATGTTTTGAATTTGAATAGAGGTTGGGACGACCCAACAACGGAAAGGCTTTGAATTTGGAAGGGTTTTGGAGGGCTGTGATCTTTTCCGAGTCGGAGAGGAGGGTGAAAAGATGTTCGATTGCAAGTGCTTCTGTTGGAACAGAGCCTACGATGTTGTGTCGCCCGAGCCAGAGCCCTTTTCACTGCCTTCTCCGATCCCCCAGTGGCCAGAAGGTATCGATTTTCGATAATTTGCATTTTGATTTGGGTTTCAACGGTTCTGATTGCGGGGTCTGGTTTGAATTTTTAATGTGGGTGTTGGTTCTTTTGATTGGTTTTTTCTTTCTTTCCTTTTCCTTTATGACAATTTTTTTTTTTTTTTTCCTTTGAATTTGGTCGTTAGGCCTGGAAAAGGAATTCATTGATGTCTGTTTTGTAAGTTAGGTTTTCTGGGTTGACTTTTTATTTTTAATTTTTGTTGGTTTTTAAATTTCTTGGATGTTTCGGAATTTATAGAGGCCTGTTTTGAAAATCTAGTTTGTGGTTTTTTTTCTCTTTCATTTTTTTTTTTTTTAAAAAAAGTGGTCATTCTTTTCTGTATATAAAATGGAAATTGGATGTGGGTTTTTAATATTTTCTCTGAATTATAGGATTATTGCCTGAAAATCCGAGATGGCGTTTATCTCTAGAAGTTTATGGCTATTTCTGGTAGAAATTGTTATGCGTTCGTGCCTTTTTGATTCTTGTATTTCTTTCAGTTTCATATGTAGGTTTGATTCACTTATTCTTTATTTTTTAATGGGTGTATCAGCTTGTGGATTTTGATTACCATGCTGAAATGGGTTATGGGTTTCTCAGCTTTCGGGTGGATATCTTACTTTGAATTCTCAGGGTAGAGTTAGTCTGTGTGCTTCTGTTCTTTTATTGAAGGAAAGGCTTGCATGCAGAACTGGTGATGTTGGGTTTGGTCATCTTTGGTGGATACTCACTTTGAATTCTTATGCCCTGTTTGGTGGATGCCTAAAACTGAGTTCATCTCATTTTAACAGTAACTGTGCATTGGAGGTCATGTTGATCTCTAATACATAGCTATGTTAACTAAAATGAGAAAAATTAAAACATTTTTAGGTGTTTATCCAACCCTGCCCACCCCCGCAATTTTATTTTATTTTATTTTATTTTTTTGCTGTTATCTGTTGATTGGTATATTCTGCGTGTAGATGGGTTATGGATTTTTTTTATTGGTTCTGTTTGGTTTCTGGAATTTTTCGTAATTCCATTTTTATCTGTTGATTGGTATTATGTATCAGAGGTATATTGTTCTTGTAGATGGGTTTTGGATTGTTATTTTTATTTTTGGTTCTGTTTGATATCTGGAATTTTTTGTAATTCCATTTTAGTTAGTCTTAATTCTAGTTTTTGTATGTCGGATTGGCGGCTTATTAAGGGGGATTCTATGAGAGCGGAGGCTTTAGCTCTTAGTGAAAGGTGCTTTTCAGAACAAGTTGCTCTGGTCTGGTTATTGCAGAAGGTGACTCCTTCAATGTCATAGGTTGGGCCAATCATTGGTTATTCCTGGCTGAGAAGATCTTCTTTATCTTTTATGAGATTTGCCATGTTTTGGCCAAATGTAGCAACCCACGTGACCGTGGAGCTGAACATTTTGGCCAATGTTTTGGCCAAAAGTGGCATCTCTAAGATCTTCTTTTCACATTGGGAACTCCTTCCGTCCTTCCCTGACACTGGATGTATTTTCTTGTCATCTTCAAATAAGATTTTCATTCCTTCTAAGAGATAGGTCAGTGTTAATGTAGGCTGGTTGTACGTTTTGTTTTGATTGTCTTATTATCTTCTTCTTCTTTTACTAGATATTTTAAATTGTAGATAACTACTATCTGCTGATATAGATTATTCAGTTTTTGCTTGCTTCCCAATTAGTCTTTGTTTTTGAAATTGAAAGAACTATCTAATGGCACAAACAGGTCATGAAATTTGTTTCCTCTTAGCATGTTCTTTCTTCACATGGAGGGTACCTTTTGAATTCTTAGATACAGTCACCTTCGAAATTCATTTGGTGCTTAAGCGTCCAAGTTGAAGAAATAGGATTTACATGACATGGCATCACGCACCTGTAGCATCTAGGTTGATCTCATACTTCTGAATATGAGTTTCTTGATTATTGATCTTGGTGATGTACATCTCATCCTCTTCTTCTCTTTTCTGAGAAGGACAATAACCTTCTGCCTTTTTCTTTTTGTAAAGTTGTATAATTTTCTCCGCCATTGTCCAAAATCTTCAAGCGTTTGGCATTTCTGAAATCCTACAGATCAGGACATGATCTGAGAGCTGAAAATAGCTTCGTTATGGATGATGATAATGTCTGATCAACATAAGATGATGATCGAACTTGATCCTTTGGCCTTATCATCACCATGAAAACATTCTGAACTTTATTTCCTTCACTTCGTACTTTGTACCTTTAGGGATGTCCGAATTATTTCAAGTAAATGTCTGAAGTTTCATATACCATCTTGTCCTGAATGTTTCTGCAATTTTCTTGATAAACTTGGGACTAATTATGATGGGACGGTTGTAGAGATGCATCCAAAGAAAATAAGGAAGCTGTATGGAAGTAGAATATGCATAATCTTTTATGGGTGGTGGATAAGACAACTAATTTGTGTTACTGCTCAGATTTCTGTTGAGGTGTTCCCAATTTTGTGTTGAAAAAACAACACTCATCTGCATGTGGACATGGGTGTTTCTAAATGATTAACAAAGGGCGGTGATTTTTTCTTCTTCTTTCAGAATTTGTTTTGTTCAGTGGTGGTAAAAATGAACATAACTTTGTCAGTGATTTTGAGGGATATGGCTTAGAGAGTGCCTCTTTGTTGGTGTTACTAAGTTGTCACTATGCCACCCGTCGGTGTAAAATGCGATGATATCAGTCAAACTGTAAGTCTGTTTTGCCATAGGGATACGTCTAGACAGTGTGGATGCCTGCATAGTTCTTGGGCCTCTATGTTATTTATATTTATATTTATATTTGTGTTTTTTTATTGAGAGTAAAGGGGAAGGCCCAAGAGGGCATGGGTGGAGGGTAGTAAGAAAAGGTTTGATGGCCCATGGTTTAACTGGGGTAATCGCCCCTGATAGAGTGGAATGGCGAAACATGATTCCTGTAGTTGACCCCAATTAGTTGGATAAGGTTTGGATGATGATGACGACAGCGACGATGATGATGATCAAGAGTAAAGGCCAAAGTTTTTGGGTGTTTATTTCCATGTACTGCTTCAGTTGGTGAAGAAATTTCAAGGGAATAAACTCCGTGCATAGAGAAGCCTGAAAGAGGGAGTCACTCCATTAAGATTGACTAGTCAAAAAGGAGATAGGGCCAAAGGGGTGACAGATGGCACCTGTTGGACTATTTTATTGAATTAGAATCTGCAGCCTTAAGTGCCCTTGAAGAAAAGGTAACAGCCAAAATTGGGTATCTCATAGGGAAAAATGGATTTCAAACTACAACAGACACGCTATTGGAAATTTGTGCTCAGTAGTTGAAAAGTCTCTCTCTCAAAAAAAAAAAAAAACAAAAGAAAAAAGAAAAAAGAAAAAAGAAAAAAAGAGAGTTATGCAGACAAAATTCCGAAGCCTGGAAAAATTCATGTTTTGGGTGGCAGATTTATGCAGATTAGGTTGATCTTATCACCAACTACAACCAAATTTATATCTCAAGTTGACTTGTTGGACGTGTCACTCTGACACTTGTAATTATATTGTTTTGAATGGTACATCCTTTCTGGGACATTATTTTGTAAAAGAATTATATAAAGAAAAGTTTGTCTAAGATAAATGGGGATACCTATGTAAATAGTATATATTAATGCAAAAATGTGAGGATGATTCAAATGAATAAATGTGACTCATTGATGCATTTTAGCAGACTGGCCAATTGGACTGTTCTTGTCACATAGGTGCTTTCCATATCTTGGCTTCTTGAAACGGCAGCTAAATGAAAAACCCTTCATGGCACTAACATTTTTATGAATTTCAAAAACCCGCCATTTCTTGATAAGTTACAAATCCCATGCGTTCAGCCATGTGACTGTGCATATAAATCTTTGAAATGTTGTATGTTCTTTTGGGTGGGTGAAAATTGCCACAATAGTTGGGGAGCTTTCCGTGGTGCAATTTGATTCGAAAAGCACTGCATTTCATATATTGTCAGTATTCAATTGCACCAAACATCATCTTCCGAAGCGGCTCCAAATTTTTGCGCCTGTCTTTTATTTGTTTAGAAGGTTTAAAAGCTACTTTTATAGGGATATTTTCACAAAAATAAATAAAAATAAAATGTGCCATCCATGTACAGTGAGGGACCTTCTATTTGGAATTTGACTGTACTCTCTGTGTCTATGACATTCTCCCCATTGTTCCATTGTGATGTTAGAATCCTGTCCTTCTTCATGTACCTTCTGGTTAGTTTCAGTGACTTTTGTTTTTTCTCCACAGGTAAGGGTTTTGCCCAGGGGAGAATATGTATAGGAGAAATAGAGATTGTTCAGATCACCAAGTTTGAGCATGTTTGGAGCTGCCACCTATTGAAGGAGAAGACGGAAGGTGCTTCGTTTTACAAACCCTCTGGGATACCAGATGGGTTTTTCAGTCTTGGTCACTATGTCCAACCAAACGACCAACCTCTTCAAGGCTTTGTTGTTGTTGCTAGAGATATTGCTGCTTCCAAAACAGAAACCGAAAACTTGCCCGCTCTCCAAAAACCCCTTGACTATACCCTTATCTGGAGTACGGATGACTGGGCCGAAGATAACCATGATGGATGTGGTTATTTCTGGTTACCATGCCCGCCCGAGGGTTACAAAGCTATGGGCTGTGTGGTCACTAACAAACCTGACACGCCTTCACTTGAAGAAGTGAGGTGTGTCCGAGCCGATCTCACAGAAACGTGTGAGACTTACGATTTGATAATTACATCATCCAAGTTTTCTTTTTGGGTTTGGAACACAAGGCCATGCCATCGAGGGATGTGGTGCAAAGGCCTGTCTCTTGGGACATTTTTCTGCAGTTCCGACCGGAGCTCTGGGGATGAGCTCAGCATATCGTGCCTGAAGAACCTTGATTCTTCTCTCCATGCAATGCCGAATTTGGACCAGATCCATGCACTCATCAAAAACTATGGGCCGACAGTCTTCTTCCACCCTGATGAGGTTTATTTGCCCTCATCGGTGCCATGGTTTTTCAAAAATGGAGCTCTGCTATACAAAAGAGGCGAGCTGACTGGAGAGGCTATTGATAGCTCGGGCTCGAACTTGCCTGGGGGCGGAAAAAATGATGGAGAGTATTGGATAGCCTTGCCAAATGATGACCAGGAGAATTATGTCAAACAGGGAAATATTGATAGTGCAGAACTCTATGTTCACGTGAAACCGGCGTTAGGAGGAACCTTCACTGATATTGCGATGTGGGTCTTTTGCCCCTTCAATGGTCCAGCTACCCTTAAGGTCGGGTTTTTGAATTTGAAATTCAGCAAGATTGGACAGCATGTTGGTGATTGGGAGCATTTCACGCTTCGAGTGAGCAACTTCAGTGGCGAGCTCTGGAGTGTATATTTCTCACAGCACAGTGGTGGCGAGTGGGTGGACGCTTGTGATTTGGAGTACATTGAAGGGAATAAAGCGATTGTTTATTCATCTAAAAGTGGCCATGCAAGTTTCCCACACCCTGGGGACTACCTACAAGGGTCTCAGAAGCTTGGGATAGGCATTAGGAACGACGCTGCTCGGAGTGATCTCTCTGTGGATTCGAGCATCAAGTATCAGATCATTGCAGCGGAGTATCTTGGGGAGGGGAAAATTACAGAACCGTCTTGGTTACAATATATGAGAGAGTGGGGCCCGACAATTGTGTATAGTTCAAGATCGGAAGTAGAAAAGTTAATCAGCGTTCTGCCATTTTTGGTCAGGTACTCAATAGAGAGGATATTCAATAAATTCCCAATCGAGCTGTCTGGGGAGGAAGGACCGACGGGACCGAAGGAGAAGAACAATTGGGAGGGAGACGAAAGATGTTAGGTTTCTTTCATCCCTCTGCATAGGATATATTCTTATGTTCCACGTGTTGCCGATCATACCCGGATACCAACATAGATACAACATTCAAATACGCTAAGTACTTGGGTATGGTACATGGATATAATATACGGATACTGTACTATTTTGAAGCATCTAGGTATTCTGTATACTACGCAGGTAGGAAAAGGTGGGGATTTGAAGTTAGTCATGCAACCATATATTATCACAAGTCTTTCAATATAAAGATTCATCAAAATAGTGTAAAATCTGTTGGTTGTAAGCATTTGATTGAGAGAAAAAGTAGTTGTTTTGCCATCAGTTTCAGATATTACTAGCATCAAATGCGAGGATTGTCAATGATTTAGGCAACAATCTCACAATCTGTAGTGGTAATTCTCTAGATTTCATTGTAAGTTGTAGTGAAACCAACGTTTGATTTGTGGGTGAAATTTATACCTATCAGCTTGTGTTATTTTCTTTAAGAGGATCCTGAATGGGATTTTCTGGTGTAACTTAAACAGGTTTCATGGGTAATGTTGTTTTGGGTGAAGTGTTTTTCTTGTATTGCAGAAATGTAATGAACTTGAGCATATGTATGATCTTGAAGTTTTCAGCTCCTTTTAAAATCCCAAATTAGGCAGCGATGAAATCATCGCTGCTGAGATGCATGCACTCGTAAATTGTACCTGAGACATTCTTGTAACTCTAAACTCCTATTAATAACAACAATCAAAACCAACAATAACAACCATCCTAACATAAATCATATGATATTTTAAGTGAATTCTATATCTTTCTTACCTACACATTAGCATTTCCTAAATATAAATAAATTGTCTAGAGGCAGCATCATCTGTTGTGATATTGGGAATAGAAAGGGGCTGAGAGCGAGTATTGGGCTTATGCATCAGGCCAGGCCAAGGCCCATTGCCACCCTCAAATGGCTATTGAACTCATGTAGAGTAGCATCTGTGCTAAGAAATCGGATTGTGTAAGCTTTTATCGTACTGATTAAACTCAGTTGGGACTACTGTGAATGTGTGTGGGTTATCCACGCCGTCCATCCGTTTTTTCAGATCATTTTATTGGTTGAGAAGGAAATTGAAGCATGCCTAAAACCCAAGTGGACCACACTACAGGAAAAAGTGGGAATAATGACTTCCACCGTTGAAACCTTGGTAGGGCCCACAGTGATGTTTATTTGTCATCCAATCTGTTCATAAGATCATACAGACATGGATGAAGGGAAAAAACAAATAACAGATTGATCCAAAACTTCTGTGCCCCCAAGATATTTTCGATGGAAGAATTTCAATTCACACTGTTTCCCGTGGTGAGGTCCACTTGAGATTTGGATATACTTCGTTTTTGGTATAGAGTTCTCAAATTATCTGTTAAAATGGATGGACGGAGTGGATAAAATATGTAAATCATGGTGGACCCCACAGAGTTTTCTCAGTACGCAATCCGCGTCCCTGTGCTAAGGCGTGGACCGAGGGGGTTGGTAATCATGCATGGTAAAACTCAGAAGGGCCGCTGATTTGTTTATTTTGATCAAACCCTCTCTAGGCCACTGATCAAAGGTCTGCGATCTGCGGTGTTGGAGCTTTTTCTCGGGGAATCCCCCATACACGGTTTGGTCATCAGATCATCGGTCTAGATCGCTGAGCCATGGTCTGTACACGCTGGGGACTGCACCTCAGCATGCATTGGCTGAGGTCCGAGGCTCTCCTCGAGCTTTGTCCCACTGCTGAGTGCTGACGTGGCATATAGGTGGATCATCAGGATTTGATCCTTGTCCATGGAGCCCACTCACATAAATTTAGCACGATCTAGACCGTTGATTTGGTGGGCCTAATAATCCCACGATCGCACCGATTGGATGATCCTAATTGTCCAGTGGGGAGTTCGAACAATGGTTAGTTAGAAGGGAGAAAGAAAAAAAAAAAAAAAAACGTTGCAGCGGCCCTCATTCAACGAGCGAGGCCCACTAATCCAACTGGACCTGCTCTTTTTTGCTATCATGAATCTAATATATTCCTACCACATGAAGGGTCCAGGTTCAACGCTTTGCCAATGAGTGGCCCCTGCTGCTGGTAGTTTAATGTGGATGTGGATTCGGTGGATCCGGAACCACCTATGTTAGTGGATCTGTGATGTGTGTGTGTTTTATATCCATGTCCATGTTCTCCATCCCTTTTGCCAGCTCATTTTAAGGCTTAAACGGATCTAAATTTCAAGTGGACCACACCACAGGAAACAGTGGCCATTGCAGCCACCACTAATTATAACTTTTTAAGATCCATCATAATATTTATTTGCCATCCAACCACTCTCTAAGGTTACTAAGATTCAGATGAATGGAAATACAAACATTTGCTTGATCTAAAACTTTTATAACTTCGAGGGAAAACAAAAACATCAACTTTGATCAAAACTTTTATAGTCCTTTTAAGATTTTAATGGTATGCATCTCATCACCATTATTTCCTATAATGCGGTTCACCTGAAATTTACATCTGTTTCATTTTCCAGCTCTCCTGTTAAAATGAGCTGGCAAAATAGATAGGCAACTTTATAAAAATAACATTCATCATTCATCATGGTGGGCTCTACAATCACCTATCTACCAAGCTGAGACCCCTCCTCACCCAAGATGGTGAGGCCCTTCCATGGGGTCCACTTTGATATATGTATTATGCATCTACATTGTCCATCTGTCTTTCAGATAATTTATCCTAAAAAATAAAGCATATCTAATTATCAGGTGGACTATGCCATTAAAAACCATGGTTATTGAACGCCTACCATTAAAAGCTTATGGCAATTTGGTGATAAGGTCATGTAAGCTTTGATAAAGGTTTAAAAAAAAAAAAAAAAAAAAAACAAATATCAGCTTGATCTAAAACTTTTGTAACTTATTAATGGTCAATCACCATTCTCTCCTATGATATGGTCCACCCGATAATTGGATGTACTTTTTGGGATAATGCCCTAAAATATTCTATAAAAAAGGATGGACGTTGTGGATGCAAAATATATACATCAAGCTAGCCCCAGGGTAATGGCTGTGCCGTCTTGGGTGAGTCCGGGGTCTCACCTAATCCGCTTCCCCACCAACCTCATTGGTTCTGATTGGCTCAACCGTACAACGTTACCAACTTTTCGGTCCTCTTTCTTAATCGTCAGATGTGAGGGATGCGGTTTGGCAAGTGGCCCCACCACCCGCTAGCTAAGCTGGTGTCAAAGCCTTGTGGGTTTATCCAAGCCGTTCATCCATTTTACCAGATTATTTTAGAGCTTGACACTAAAAACGAGGCAGATCCAAATCACAAGTGGACCACTCCACGGGATAACCGTGTTGATTGAATCGTCCACTATTAAAAACTTCTTAGAGCCAACTGTAATGTTGATTTGACATCCAACCCATTGATAGAGTTCAAAACACCTGGATGAAGGGAAAAATATATATATAAGATTGATCTAAAACTTATGTGCCCCACAAAACTTTTTCAATGGTAAGTGTTCAATCCATACCGTTTCTCGTTTTGTGGTCTACCTGAGAATTGGATCAGCCTCCATTTTTATTCAATCAATAAGATGATCTTTCAAAATGGACGGACGGAGTGGATAAAATATATACATCATGGTGGGTCCAGAGCTTTGACATCAGCTAGCCGGTGGTTGTTGGGTCACTAGCCAAACAGCGTCTGATATTGACGGGTTACTTGTTACTCTGTCACCCGGCGACACTTGATGTGCAGGCACTTAGAATTTCTACAGAAGTTGCGTGGATTGACTGACAATATAAAAAATCAATGGGTATAGGAATCCTGGGTGTTTGTCAACCTACGATGGTTGCACACTTTCAGTTTTAACCGTCCAATAAATGTCCACAATCTGATACATAATTAAATAAGCATACATTTTAGTTCATGATACATCTAAAGAGGATCCATAGTTAGACGGTTTAATTTGAAGTAATTGTATTCCACGAACGCAAATTCCAAGTGCCCGCGTATCATCCATTACACTCTGCCAGAGTATCAAAGTTTTTCTCGGACATTAACCGGCTGTCGGAATAAGTAGAAAGATATTTTAAGGAGAAAAACGTTAACCGGCTGTCGGAATAAGTAGAAAGATATTTTAAGGAGAAAAACGTTAACCAGCTGTCGGATTAAAAGACGTTAACAGGTCTTGGATGCTCAAGCGGAACAGGATAGTTCATACGCAGGAACTCAGACGTTTATATTAGACATATTAATTCAAATCCAAACCGTTCAAATTTCGGGACCCACCATCTCTTGATCATTGACAAAGAAAAGACAGATTAAGCAGCGACAATACCTCATATCAACGCACATTTGTTAGTTGAAACCGTACTGTCATCTAATTTTTCATTTAAACCGCCCATCATATGACCACAAATCGCCCAATTTAGAGAATCAAATCAGGGTGAAAACCAATACTTAGAAGGTTAAATTTTATTCCGCTTTTACATTATTCTATCTGTACCTGCGTATCAACCATCACAGTATGCCCGAGCATCAAAGCTTTTGTCCTCCTAAAAAGGTAAAATGACAAACATGCATAAGGTCCTCTGTTTGGAAGCGGATTGGCTGGTGTAACACGCACCAGCTGTATAGCTGCTGCAGGTACGTGTCCCGCACTGACGCTCTTTGAGCTCGAGTTGTACGAACGGTTCAAAGGATATCAAAGTTACATGCCCCACAGTGATGTATTTAATATATCTACACTGTTAATCTATTTTTAGAGATCATTCCATAGCATTATCCAAAAAAATGATCATATCCAAAGATCGTCTGAACCACCCCCACGAATAGCAGCGAAGATAATGATTTTCACTATTAAAAAATTCGTAGGGCCCACTAGAACGTTTATTTCCTATCTAATCTGCTCACAAGTTACAAAGACCTGAATGAATGAAGAGGAAAAACAAAATTTAAAAAATTTCAATGATAGACGTTCAATCCCCTACTGCTTTTTGCAGTGTGGTACACTTGATATTTAGATCTTTCTTATTTTTCGTTTCAAGCATTGAGACGAGCTCGCCAGATGGATGGACGGTTTGGATATAATACATACCTAATGATCAGACCCACAGAGCTTACAGACGTCAATACATCAGGTATATAGCTGGTGTGAGGTACACCAGCTAATCCGCTTCCATCTACTTCATCATGCCACTGGTGGTCCTCTCAAGGGCCTTGTTAATGTCCCATTCTAGGCCACCCATGGCGCATTTTAGCAGCAGCGGCAGGAGAATGTCAGGGAAGGCTAGATTGAGAGGAGTGGTATTCGACATGGACGGAACCCTAACGGTTCCTGTTATAGACTTCGCGGCAATGTACAGAGCCGTTTTGGGAGAAGAAGATTACGCTGCCATAAGAGCCAAGAGCCCTTCAGGTATCGATATCTTGCACCATATCGAGACGTGGACCCCCGATAAACGGCAGAAGGGCTATGAGATCATCGCCGATTTCGAGCGACAAGGCCTTGATCGCCTCCAAATCATGCCAGGTCGGTGTTCTTTTCTTCTATTATCTTTTCTTTCTTTCTTTAAAAATAAAAAAATAAAAAACTTTTTGGTTATCTGTTTGTAGAAGGATTTTTTTTTCTTCTTCCTTTTCCTTGAAGTATTTGAGGTTTCTGTGAAATGGGCTTTTGCTTTTTGAAGCTTTTTGTGAAGTGGTTAGTGAAAGGTTGTAGTGTTTTTTATTATTTTGTGTGTGTGTGTGTGTGTGAGGTTCCTGAGGAGTTGCTGATTTTGTTGTCGTTGTGTGTTTTTTTAGGCATTTTGTGAATTGGGTTTGTTGGTCTTATTTGTTAAGTTATGATATTTTTGAGTAATAGGAGTTTAAAAAAAAAAAAAAATTTTAGGATTTTTGAGAAGTGGGGATTGATTTTCTCAATGCATTTCGTTATGATTTATTTGTGTGTTATTATTTTTATTATTTTTAAATTTGAAGTTACTGTGAAACGAATTTAGGATTTTATGGAATTTTGTGAATTGGGCAGTGAGCTTTTGTTAATTTGTGAGGTTTCTTTTGTAGGAATTGGAATTCGATATTTTGTATTTCTGAGGCTATGAAGAAATTGGTTTTGGTGTTTGAGGCATTTTGTGAATTGGATTCTTGTGAGATGATGGAAATTGGAGTTGGGTTCTTTGCTTTGATGAGATTACTTGGAAATTGTTAGTTTTATCAAAATAGGTGATCTTGGATCTTGGGTGTTTGTGAGAAATGGCGTTTGATTTTTAGATCATTTTCATTATTTCATATAATCTGGTGTTACATGTTGATTTGTGATCTTGTCAAAAGAAAAAAAAAGAAGAAAAAAATAAAAAATATTACTCTAGAAAAAGTTGGATTTGGGTTACGAATTGATTTTCTTTATCCAACTTCTATTTCTAGAGTTATGGGTTTTCCTTACTGTGATGGATGGTCTTGTTGTCTGTTGGATACAATGCATGCTTCCTTTTTTTTTTTTTTTTTCTCCCTGGTCTTTGATATAGGCATTGTTTGATTTGTTTCTGGCCTGGAGCTGTGCTTACATTATTGTTTGCGTGCTTCCTTTTTTCTTTTTCCGGTCTTTGACATAGGCATTGCTTGATTTGTTTCTTGCCTGGAAGCTGTGCTTGCATTGTCGTTTCCTTCTATTCTTTATTTTCTTTTCATAAAATAATTTTTTCTCTGAAGGCTTCAAGCCTACAACATTTAACTTGTTGTTAGTAAAGATTAATGGATGGATTCTAACAGTCAAGAAATTTTGGTGCTTTGGAAAGGGATGGTTAATCCTCTAATCATGGCCGCCAATTTTCTGCTGTAAGAAATGAACTAAAATTTGTTGTGTGTTAACTTCCATTGTTGTATGGCTTGACAAAAGGGCAAAAACAATGCAGGAGCGAACGAACTCTGTGGATTTCTTGATTCTAGAAAAATAAGGTAAAAGATTTCCTCACACTAACTACATTCTTCCTATCCTCCTTATCATTGTCTCTGGCTTTATAAAAACAACTCATGTTGCTTGTGGTCTCTGTCTTTACACTTCTCCTGTAAAATGTCCTAGTTTGTTTCTGTTTGCGAGAAGCCTCATATAGGTTTCTTTTTTGGACAAACTCAATTAATATTGGTTGAACTCTGTGGTTATCTATAAAAACGGTACTCCCCTAAATGATCTTTTATGAGTCACCGTAGAGCATAGAATCATCAACTGTTTTGTATCATGTTGATTCCTATGATTTCCATCCATTTATTCCATTCCTATTAACTTGCATCTACCGTGACAATAATGTTGGAGATGCTGATGCACCCTAGGGGTAGGCCCCACGATCTGTCAAATCAGTGATATGAACCCCACAATCTCCCTGGACAGTTTTGTGGGCTGTGATTGTGGTTTGTTTCATTTATGGGCCCTGCATGGTGCTCATATTGATTGTGGGCCCACAAGGTGGACTGGTTGATTGTGGCCCCCACAAGGTGGTTGGATTGGTCTGTGTGCCACAAATCATGGTCTGATTGTTTTGTGGGCGCATGCGGTCCATATAATTGGGGCTATTTTCCATAGTAGTAGTTTGTCAGTGACTAGTTAAGTTTCCTTTTAGCACTCTCATCACTTTTTTGTCTGGCACTTTTTGGGCACTGAATGCGATGTCAAATGACATGAAATGGGACCATTTAAAAGCCTATTGAGTTAGCTTTCAATGAGCCCAAGATCATGTGATCTGGCATCATTTGAGTGAATTATGGCCTATTTATGGAAGGGCCACATGGTTCTGACAGGATTTAGGGAAAGTCCCCTTTTAGTGTTTTCTTACATGGTTAAGATCATATCTAATCGAATCACCTTGTGGAGGCCACAAATCTGTTGTACTTCTTGCTTCTAATTGAGAGAAGACTTGCACAACAAAGAGATTCACAGCGTAAGAGATTGAAGGCACTATGTGCCTCTACTATTCATGGTTGAAGAAACATGCATTTCTCCTCCTCATTCTTCATTCTTCTCCTGCTCTTTAGATGAGCTGGTAGATACAGTGTAGTGTGTGTGAGTGATCCAGGGTTCAATCCCTGGTACTGTTACCTTTCAATAAAATAAAAATTTGGAATGCTGCTTTCAAAATAAATAAATAAATAATTGGAATGCATTTTTTTTTTTCCTTTTAGCCAAACATCAGTAATAAATGAAATTTATGATTAAAAAAATTTCTAGCTTGGATGACCCTACTTTAGAGTCTCGGTTCCTTGGTACTTGAATCTCTAAACTGGTGTACCATTTCTAGCTGCTTCTGCTAACCAATTTGCAGACCGCAAACCTTGGATCTCTTGCAAGTAATGTAATACTTACAAATCTTCATTTTAGTTCTCGAAATTTTGATAAACTTTGTAGCTGTCATTGGGCACTGGTTTTTATGAACATCATAACTAATGCACTAAAAAATAAAACCTGAACGGTTATACAACGCATGTATTTTATGATTTTTTTTATTTTTTATGTCAAAGGTTATGCATTCGTGCGTCTTACCTTTCAACCTTTGGATATCCCTAGGAACCTGGCATATAGCTTTAATTCGTTGATGGGTCTGCATTTCCCTGTTGGTTCTAATGAAGAAAACACCTCTCATCACCACAGGCCTAAGGATGCATATAGACACCTGAACCAACCTGACCTACAACTTGGACCATTTGAAATGTGCTTGCATGTTAGCATCATTTTTCACTCGCTATAAACCTGCCTGTTCGGCAAACGATTTGGACTATAACATGAGGTGTGGAAGCCAGCTAGCCATGCAATTGGTTGCATGCCAGTAAATGGCTAAGTTACAGCAAGTATGCCCCAGTGCACCATACACTATATTTCTTCTTATAGACATGGTGTGCCATGATACTGCCAGTTGCTCCATGTATTGAATTCTGATGTGACACTACCATGCATCAGCATAAAGCCATGCAAATAAGTCGATTTATTATGCCCATGTGAAAAGGGAAGACTTGAGTGTTTCAAATTAGCTGTTTATGTTCCTTTTCATTCCATGTAATTCAAATACGAAAATAGAAGAAGTTGCCTTTTCTATTCCATCCTTAAACATTGTTGCTATGGTCATATCTCAGGGGCTAAAGTTAGTACTTTCGTGATGCTTTTGCAGAAGGGGTTTAATTACTCGAAATGTCAAGGGGGCCGTTGATTTGTTCCATTTACGGTTTGGGGTAAGTTGTCACTGTGGGAAAACTTTCAGCTTTTGTATTGAAATCTTTAAAGCTATGCCACTTCACTACTGATAGCCAGTTGTTCACAAGTGTATTTTCAAACTTGGGATTTTTGGGTTCATCTAAGATTTCTTAAGATGACATTTCATTTCGTTTTTCCAATGTTTTGAAGACTATAGTGATATCTACATAGATACTGCATTTTTTCCCAAGTCCTAATTTCAGATCTGAAAGATTACCCAGATGTCATAATACTTTTAATTCGTCACAAACTTAATATGAAAGAACCATGCAAGCAGTATGCTTGTCCATTGAAACTTATAATGAAAGGGCCCTGCATGCAACATGCTTATCCATTATGCTATATTCATTTGTAATTTGGCATGTGATGGGGTTCATGTGACATTTTCCTATTTTGATCTATTTTGCATCTAAATACTCTTACTGTGGATTTTTATTTTTATTTTTTATATATCTAGTCGTTACAGTCTTTTTGTTGCATATGCTTCTAAACTTTTTAATACTTAAAAAAAAAAAAAAAAAAAAAAAAATCCTTTTGACAGTCACTATGTGTTCTATCATGTTGGTTTCACCATGCTTTACTTTTTGTGAAGGTTATTCTAAGCAACTGTTTCTCACAACTGTCATTACCTTTTCCTATTTCTGCAGCTGGAGTTCAGTCCAGCACTTAGCCGGGAATTCCGCCCTTATAAACCAGACCCAGCTCCATTACTGCACATTTGTTCAACTTGGGATGTTCAGCCCGATGAAGTCATCATGATTGGTGATAGCCTTAAAGATGATGTGAGTAGCTTCTCTTTTAAATAATGCATTAACATGCTTGTATTTTATTACTATTAAATTTTTTGAAATGTTACTCTTTTATTAAAAGAAGCACCAAGGTGGCACAAAAGCTACAACCGAAGCAAAAAAAAAGGAAAAATTACCATCCTCAATTGATTTTATACACAATCCCAAATCCACAACAAAATGCTAAACCTCCACCTCCGATCTAGATTCATTTTGAAAACATCTCACATTTATTTCCCCCCTAAATTACCCAGAGGGTGGCCAACAAAACCGCCTCCAAATAGCGGTTACTTGTCTCCTAAGTCCCACACCGTGCCAAGCAAAAAAGAGATCTCCAATTGAACCTGACATCATCCATGACCATGACATTTCAAATATCATAAGGAAGCCACTCCACACCTCTCGTGTGGTCGTGCAATGAATAAAAAGATGATCAAATGATTTCGCATCCGCAATACACATCACACACATTAGGGAGTACCACTGATCTCCCTTGAAGGTTGTCAATGGTCAGCACCCTTTTCCTTCTGACGAACCAACTGAAAGTCACCACTTTTGTGGAAGCACCATAGTGCCACACATGAGCCGAGTACCCACTAGGCTCATTCCCTGGCGGCGACCGGAGCATATCATAGAGGACTGGACCAAAAAGCGACCCGACCTATCCTTCAACTAGACCACCTTGTCCTGATCATTTCTCATCAAATAACAGTGATGAAGGCGATCCATGAGCACCACAAAGTCCTCTAGTTCCTCATTTGTCAGGTTTCTCTGACGAGGAATGGACTGGATGACAACATTATTGTTGACGTAAAAGCATTTAGAGACCGGAACACTTTCCTTTGGTGAGAGACATGCTGATCTTGGGAACACATACTTGAAGGTGATCTCCCTGATCAATGTCTTCCCAAAATTGTATTATTTCCCCATTACCAAGAGAGAAGCCGACTCCCTTATTAATCTTTTCCTTCAAACTAGATTTCTCATTCCAAATCTTGAAAGCTCTATAGAAAGAAGAATCTTTGACCAACCATCCTCCTCCTAGTTATCCATACTTGTTTACAATAACCTTTCTCCACAAGGACTCCTCTTCAGACCCAAATCTCCATAGCCAATTACCCAAAAGGGTCAAGTTCACCTTCTTTAAATCCTTAATACCCCCCTAGAAATGGAATTTTTTTTCCTATTGCCCGATCCTTGCCACAAGAAGTCATGTCTCGACTTTTCTAGCCTAGCCAAGATATTTCGTGCATCTGAAAAGGGACAGGAAGTACAAAGGCATGTTCGGCAAAGCCGCCTTGATGAGAGTAATCCAACTGCCAAAGGATAGGTATATACTCTTCCACTTTGACAATCTCCTTCCGAATTGTTCTACTACTACGTTAAAATGCTTTGCCGGTTTCCCTATGCGAAGGGGCAACTCCAGGTAAGTGGATGGGAAAGAGCCCACCCTACAATAAAAAATCCAAACCATCTGCTCAACCTCCATAGCCATCCACACACCCAACATTTCACTATTGGCAATGTTGAGGTTAAGGCTTGAGACTACTTCAAAGCATAAAACGATCATTCTAAGCTTTCCACCATGACTGCATCTATGTCAAAAGAGGATTATCTTATCTTATCAACTTTGAACCCATAGATGATGCCTTCTTCTTGTTCTTTAGCCAACATCCTTCCTCACTTAATGGACCATTAGTCTGATGGGCCCCCTCCCTCACTTAATGGACCTTGCCACAAGGATCTTTAAAAAAAATAAAAATAAAATTTATTTTTATAAATGACGTCAGGGTGCCCATTTTGAGGCGAGACTATTCCTTATGGATGCACACAATCACCTGCAAATCACGTGCATCGGGTAATCCTCGGGAGGGGAATCGAACTCGCGTCTGTGGGGAGCACACCCACGACGCTTCTCCCAAACATGCGGGTTCTTGCCATAAGGATCTTGGCCAGACAATTCTAGTAATTGGTTGGTGGCATAGACAGTTAAAAAAGAAGAAAAAAAGAAAGGGCATTCCACATTCAACTAGAAAAAGTCCAAGGTTGGATGGCTAAAATCATTTCACAATGGATATTTTTGGTCATCATCCCCCATTCAGCATGCAGCCCCCTAGTTTAACAACCTAGACAATTAAGCCACAAGTCCCACTTGTAAAACTGAAAATCCAAGGAGAAAGTACATCATTTGGTCAAGGATGATACAATGCCTCACAAACAAATTCATCTCCATATCAGTCAAAGACAATTAAAATGGAACTATCATACAAGCATCACTTCCCACCCGATAAATATGAACCATTTGACGGTGGACCCCAGGGAGATTTCAACTGTAGGCATTTCCCTATTGACTTTTTCCTGTTGTGTGGCCCACTTGAATTTTGGATCTGCCTCATTTTTAGGCCCATGTCCTAACATGATCTCAAAAAACGAATGAACGCGGTGGGTTTCTCACAAACATCACGGTGGGCCCCATCTAGCTTCCTATCACAGGCCATCTGTGTCCATTGAAAATGGGGTGGCCCGATTTGGTGAGGCTGTGACAGTAAGGTCTGCTGTCATCTGTTGAATGCTCGATCAACGTCATCCATCAGTTTTGCCAGCTAATTTAGAGGGAGAGATGCTTGCATTTCGCCTTGCTTTTTCAGATTCAAAAAAGAATATGTTAACCCATTTGAAAGTCCCTTGTAACTAGAAAGTTGAAACACAGCTTCTTCCCCTGTAAGGTTTTTTTTTTTCATCTTTTGCCTGTAAGAAAGTTACAGGTAACTTTCCTCCAAGCACCGCATGTAACAAAATTATCTGTAACTTTCTTGCATTTTACACAACTTGCAGGCATCCAAACGGCCCCTTAAGTTTTTGGCTCGACCTGAAACTGGAGTATCCCTCCACATCAAAGATAGCTACCATTCTCATACCAGCTTGGAGAAACCTTCCACCTCTAGCCCCATTAGTCAAATCAAAACAGTTTTGGGCCCCAATTCTCCCCCTCGACAGCCGGGAAAATAAGGCAATATTGAACACCGGTTTCGGCAGTGCGCATGTAAACCAACAGAAATTTGTTGATCCACCCAGCTGATGCTAAAAACCCATCAAATCTGGACATCAATATTCGATTTTTCTCGTTTGACCAGGTATTTTTCCCATTGGCCATTGGGAGGTCGAACAACTTGTGTGAAATAACCCATTCTGAGAAGTCTTTCATGATGTGCGTAATACTTCCACCGCTAGGTTTTTCACAGGTGAACCTTGTCACAATGAAGTCACCCCCTACGCAACGCAGGAGGTCAAACCTACGAACTGAGTTAAGCTCTGCCAATAACTCATCTCCTAGCTGCTTGATTTGGCCCATACACAGCCATGAAACACCACTGAGATCCAGTTGGTATACACCTAAGAGCCATTGAGACCAAGAAAGCACCTCCCACCAGTCCTCCTTAGCCCACACCTCGGTCTCCCATGCCACCACAACCTCGCACATGGCGGGATTAAACTCCACATTTAGTTTCGATGCTTCATTCTAGATTATAAACACTTCATCCTAAAAAAGTTTTTAGTAAACACAATGATAAAATTTGAGTTCCTCTCCTTTACTTGTGGCCTAGGAATGGATGATTTCGAAAGGCGTGCTAGAAATCAAATCATCATCATCGCTGTCATTATCTAATCCTTGTTCCAACTAATTGGGGTTGGCTGCCTATATAACATATATCCAGAAATTTAACAAAGAAAATATACTAGAGGAGAGTGAGTACACAGTCCTCTGATTTAGTTTATAGGACTAATGGTAAAACCATATTTGTAGTATGTACCCTAATGTTAGATCATCTGCCCTGTGCGCCATGGAAGAATCTAGCAATGTTGTAATGACCTACATAATAGCATCATCCCTGAACTTCTCCTTGCCCACAGCCATTCTAACCAGACTAATGCATTGTATCGATTCAGCATGAAGCATGCAGCTCAATTGTCATTTGCCTTCCCCAACACTCACACACGAGAGAGGGAGAGAAGGAGGGAGGGAGTCCTTGACTTGGGTCAAAGTGGTGAGAGGAGTGCCTTTAAGGGGATGAGGAGAAGTTCTAAAAGGACTTGGATTAAGGTGGTGAGAGGGGATATGAAGGTTTGTTTCACTTACTGTGGATAGGACCTTAGGTAATAGGAATATGAAATCCAAAAATAATCTTCTCTCTCGCCATTATTTAAGCCCCTTTGTAATATCATATTCAAGGAAGGTTGGAGACGCCTCTTTTGGTGTGATGGCTTTAAAAGAGAATGGAAGGAGGCCCTAAAAGTACTTGGATTGAGCTGGTGAGAAAGGGATAAGAAGGCTTGTTCACTTAGATAGGGATATAAGATAAAAAAATTCCTTTATTCTCACCATTATTTAAGCCCCTTTGTAAAACCCTGTGCAACAAAGATCGGAGATGGCTCTTTTGGTGGGCCGGCTTCAAAAGAGAATGGAAGGAGGCCCTAAAAGGACTTGGATTGATTATAAACGTTTTTGTTCTGTTGTATGCCAATTGTTACATACAAGGTTGCGTGGTTGTGTTGGTTGCTGGTTGTGTTTAAGCCAATACTTGTTTCTGGATGAAGTAGTCAATCTGGTTTGGCAAGTCTTGTGGACAGTTAAATGGTGTGAGCTCCTACTGTGCATGGACTTCTGTCATTTCTTTGCTTCCATTATTTTTTTCAGTTACTTGATTTTCTTCTAATTTCTGCTGCTACTTATGTCACATAACCTCTGTTTTTTTAGCAAAACTAGTTTTGAATGTTTATTATAATTTGAGCTCCTTTATCACCTAATGGTATACACCAATGTTTCTGTAAAGGTGTTGCCTAGGATCATAGATAAATCCCTAGTTTTGGTTATAGGTGCTACATATTTTGGGACCTATATTTTCCTCTCCTTATTGGCTGTCTATGCTATATATAGGTCAGATTGTGGGGAATTGAGAAGAAGCATAAGCAGAGGATGTTGAAATGGATTTATGGGATGCCTAGGGAGGATAGGTGATTTGAAGAAAATACAGAAGAAATGTCGCAGACATTGCATGGAATATCTGGAATATCACAGATATTGTGGTTATATCGGCCAATATCAACGATGTTTATCATCAATATCTTCTAAAAGGTGGTGTCTTCAAGGAAGATATTGTATAACACGTGGGAAAACAAGAAATCGGCCAATCTTGTGACATGTTGAATGCTGGACAATTCCTTGGGAAGTTTGGGGATAATGGGGGTGGGAGGAGCCGTAAGGGATGGAATAGGCTAAGACCATTCACATTTATTCAGGTCCAATTAGAGAGTGGATTCTATTGAAGCCAAGGTTCGTGCACTTTGAGTAGCAATCAAGCAGCTGCCCTTATAATTAGATTGCCTTATATTGGTTGAAGGAGACTGAATTTCCTTATATGAGTCACCTTGTTGGGTGTCTCTCTGTGGATCTTTGCCGATTGGAAGAAATCAGGTTTGTTTGCGTGAAGCTCTTGCTGTACAGAATCAACAAATTTCAAGGCAAATTCCCTACCTAGGTTGGTTGTCCGTTGGTCTTCTATCCAATTTGAGAGTGTGTATCATAGGTTGTAATTCTTTCTTTCTTTGATATTTTTTTTGCCAATTAGGAAAAACAAAAAAAAAAAAGAAAAAGAAAAAGAATAAAGAAAAAAAGAAAAAAAGAAAAAGAAGCTGGGGGCTATATGTAATGTTGATGGTATTGTTTCTTTTTTCTTTGAAATGATTTTTTAGAAAAGGGGAGGAGTATTCAAAGGCTCAGCTTCCATTATCCTCAATTGTAGGTATGGCCACTTCAGCGACTGTTATTGTTCTTCCAGATTAATTGGGTCTATACACCTTGTCAATATTCTACATTCTAGACTGAGTTTACCATTATTTTCTTAATGGCTGTGGGTCATCCACACCCCACATGTGGCATACATATACGGCAATCCCAACTGTCCAAATTGTGGGCCCTGTCATGGATGGAGAGTCAGCATAAATGTTGTGAACAATTTTAACTATCTGACTTTGCATCTTTTAGTCATCCAATTAATGGCTGCAGATTAGACGGTGAGGATCCTTCGACGTCAAAATTTCAGGCTCCACCCCATCCATGATTGTCTCCACAATTTGTATGATCTGAAATGAGTTACATTCATGCTACATGGATAGATGAGTCACCATGAATACAAACTACAGCTATCCTTTTCCATGACGCACCCAAGATACTAAATGGAGAGTACTCAAAAGTTCAAGCACCAGAGGATGGGCATTTATTATGACAAAATCTTAATCTTTAGAAGTCAATTGAATCGTATGGGATTTTGTTGACATAATTTGTTCTAATTAAGATGTTTTGAACATAAATATTGTTAAAGGAGTTGGCTTTGTGGTGATCCAGAAATTATTTGTCGGACACGAGTCAAGAGTAATGTGTCATGTCCAATCGAGCATAGCATGACTAGTGTCAAAAGCTGGGTCTAGTCACTGCATGTTATAACAGTTACCAATGTTTGAAAAACACATGGGTTGGATTTTAGCTCCTCTGGACATGATTTGACGAGGGACTTGGACAAGCCACCGTAGAGTTCAGTTGGAGAAAAATCAACATAGTTATTAAAAAAGAAGAAGGCAAAGTTAACATAGTACATGTTAGTTTTGGGCCTTTCAGCTACTCTAGGTGTCGTGTTGGAGAAACCAACAATGCCAAATTTTTTTTCTTTTGAAAGCATGTTGGTTTTGTTTGGAAAGGATGACCATGGGGTTGAATAAGTTATTTGTTGTTCATCCTCAAGTCCATATGCATTAGTTAAGATCACTTCATGGGCCTGTTTGGAAGAAAGAAAGTTCTTTTCTAGTCAAGCTATCCAGGTCAAGCTGACCGAGACTAGGTTGACTGGTTTAGCTGACCCGAACTAATGCGGATTGGTGTTATTTTTCAAGCACTTGGGATAAGGAAGGATTAGTCATCGCATGTGGTGCATGCGCCAAGGTATTCAATAATGGTAACGGTGGCCGTAATGGCCACAGCCATTAGTGCTACGATGCTGGCCGTAATGGCTGTTACGTTACAACCTTTTTTTTTTTAATTTTTTAAGAGTTTCAACACGAGGTCATGGGTTCGAGTACCCATTGTGGTGAAATCCCACTGTGGTGTGAGTGCATGAGTGTGTGTGGGGTATGAGTGCGTGTGTAATAAAAAAACATGTATCGGCCCTATAACGGACATTACAGTCCTGCAACATGTAATAGCTCCCACCATTACTGTTACGTAAGGGCTGTATTTTTTTATTTTTATTTTTTGTTGTTGAAAGGTGATGATTTTATTAAGGAAGGCCGAAACCCAAAGCAAAATAGAACTCAAACCAACAAAGGGGAAAAATAAACTCTTGCCCAAAACCTTCAAGGCTCAGACCCTACCCATTAAATTCAATTTAGCCCTGCTAAAAACTTCCAAAACCTGCCCACTAAGGTTCCTAAAACATCGATTATTCCTCTCCCCCCATAATGACCAGATGCTTGCCAACATAGAAAGTCTCCATATTGTCCTCCCTTTCTTACCCACTTCTCCCCCATGCCAAGTAAAAGGCTCCTCTCAATTGAACCCAACAACAATCAGGACACATTGAACAGATCAAAGAAGCTCTCCCATACTTCTTTGGCAAAAGGGCAATGGATGAATAGATGAGCAACGGACACCCCATTTTTAATATACATCACACAGACATTTGGGAGCACCATGAATTGTGATCGTCTTATTCCTATCCACTAGCCAAGCTAGAGCCATAACCTTGGGAGGGGCACTATAATGCCCAAGAAGGCCATTACATAGCTGTTTTTTAAAACCTTGGCACGCGCACACTTCTAACTTGGCTAATGTGGGACATTAGTGGTGCTTGAAAATGTCTAGTGGTGCATGTGGCGCATGCAAGGTGCTTGAAGATGTACAATGTCACATGCAGGAAAGATGTATGATGGCGCGTGTAGCACATGTGGGGTATGTAAAACTTCTCACATGTGGCACAGGCAATGCATTGGCTCATTTGTCTTGCAAATTGACGTATTATAACAAAGATAAGCAGGTCCTTGGCATTCATTCATAGGAATGATGAATACCTTTCAAATGGTCAAATCAGAGGCTAGGCTACATTTGTTTTTCTTAGGTTTTAAAGCGCACATGTGTAACAAATGCATGGATAAGGTCTTGACCTGTTAAAGCCTGGTCGAGACTTAACTTTTTTTTGCTACCCAAACAGCCCTATGGATTAATATATATATAATATATATATATATATATATATATATATATATATATATATATATATATATATATATATATATATATATATATATATATATTGGGTTAGCTTGTTAGTAGACACCCATGTCAGTACACACACTCCATGTTAGCCACCCCCGCTAGGGATCAATGCCAAGACCTCAAGTGTTGAAACGAGGTATCTCCACTCAGTCTGCCAGTTGAGCTATGGTATATGAATTGGAACTTGCTTTCTTAAATATTGAGAATTATACAAGAGACGAAAAGGCAGTGCAAACAAGAAAGAATTGGGTTTGTTGGGCTAACTGCTTGAGCATTAATTTAGCAAGGCATGGGTCTTATCAATCGAGATAAGTCTAATTTACTTGAACAAAAAGTTCCTTTGTTTTGTTAGTCATTTTTAGGGGCTTGTGCATTGAAGCCAACTTGGATGTTCTACATACATGCAGAGGTTTCATGTGCAACACAAAGTATTACGTAATGGTGTTGCTGGTATGATCCAGCCCCCATATTGGCTGATACTGTCTTGTGCCTTTTTTTGGTGAAAAATCTGGAGAGTTACTGGTGAATTTCTAAAAACCATGAGCCCAAATATGTATCTTCTTCTTGATGTTGCAATGGGCCATTCTTTGGTAAGAATGTTGTTGTTGGGTAGTGTCAACTTAACCTTCTGAAAGTTGACTAGATAGGCCCTAAATCTAATCGACCATGAATTGGTGGTGTACGGGCCATTCTTTCGGTATTGCCGGAAATGGTCCTCTAATTTGATTCATTGAATCCTACTCAAATTGTGTTTTGATCCTCGAAATAGGCCTAGATCATCATCATCATCCAAGCCTTATCCCAATTAATTGTGGTCGGCTACATGAATCATATTCTGCCATTCCATTCTATCCAGGGCCAGACCTTCGATTACACCATAGGTCATCAACTCTTTACTTACTACCGCCATCCATGTCCTTTTGGGCCTTCTCCTTTCCCTTTAAGAGGCTTCAACATGTACCACTGCACTCCCAATTGGCACGAATCTCGGTCTCCATTGCACATGGCCAAACCATCTAATTCTACTTTCCCTCATCTTATTACCTATTGGTGCTACTCGTAAGTTCCGTCTAATGCATTCATGTCTAATTTTACCCTTCCTCATCTTGCCACTCATCCATCTCAACATCCTCATTTCAGCTACACCCATCCTATGAATATGTTGTTCTTTAACTGCCCAACATTCTATCCCAAGTGGTCTTATAGCTATATCATAAAATTTCCCTTTCAATTTGAGTGGTACACAGTGATCACATACGACATCAGAGGCACTTGAAATAGGCCTAGATCTAGTTTAAAATTAGTTTCTAAGCTTCCTTCATGGTTGAAATGAAAAGGAAAAATAAGAGAAAATGAAAATAAAAATGTTCAAAATGGGCCCTTTATGGCTGTATAATGGTGCCAATATGGGCCAATACATCCATTTTTATTTTTTTTTCATAATAGACCGGTTCACCCCCATATCGCATAGCAGGGTGCCCATTTCCTTGTTAACTGGTTGATACATAACCTTCTTTTAATAATATGGTGCGGCCGCATGTAGAGGTGCATGTAGGCTTGGTGATACTCTATTTGAGAGCACTATCTCAAGTACTCACATTCATGCTTTCTTTAATAATCATTTACGCATAATCGTTCCAAAAATAAAAAATAAAAATTCATTACACATACGTCTTGCAGATAAAAGCATGTTTAATGTCAATGTTGCATTGTTTATCACTGCTCAAGTAACATGTGGATTTGGTATTACCTCAGGTGGCTTGTGGGAAACGAGCAGGAGCCTTCACATGCCTTCTTGATGAAACAGGGAGGTATGACTCACCTGAACTTTTAGATACTGATCTAAAACCAGATTTCAAAGTGTCTTCACTTAGAGAAGTTCATCCGCTATTGGAAGCAAACTTCGAGCTGATGCCATAACCCATAATCCCAAATTGCTTAGAAGAGTACACAAGGGCAAGTGCCTGGTGTAATCATCCCGAAAATTCAACACTCAGTAGTTCGGGCACCCACCCATCTTGATTAAGGGGGCCTACACATTTGTAGACGGCGCTCCATGTTTAAGTACAGTTGTAGTAGTCAGATTCACGTGCAGGATTTTCTCCATGTTCGTGAAACAGATTTGAGAGAAGATAAATAACAAGGTAATTACTCCCAAAGGGGCTGTTTGGGTTCAACTGGGCCAGTTTTTACTAGCTACTATGTTGTATTTGTGGGTACAGTGATGTGCAGTTGAACATATAGTGGCGGAAACTTCATTGAGGACAGTTTCTAAAACACCTGACGGTGTACATGTTCTGAAATTATTATTTTTTTCCTGCTAGGTGTCTATCCTATACATTTAACTAAAAACCCCATTTACTGTTCTGCTTTACAATGCTTCAGTGTCATTTGCGTTCTGAGCATTATGGAACGCTGTCGGAGAGCTCCTTTCATTTTATTTAGGATTGGTAACAGAAAGCTATGCTTAATGAGGTCTCCTAGTTCCCTTCAAAAAAGAAAAAAGGAAAAAACAGAAGAAGAGAGGTCTCCTAGTTATCATGTAAAGAAAGCAGGTTTGCTAGCTCCACATGTACCTTTACATATCAGCCCACAAACTAACATGGCAGGTGCATGGGAATACGAGGGATGCATAACATGGTGTCCACTGTGAAAATGAACACACATGGAAACCAGGCTGCTCCACCCATCTGCCAGGCTGCCCCAATACAAAAACAATGGATGGTCTAAAAGAACCTGCCAAACAGTCCACATTCAGTATGCATGGGTGGTGAGCCTTGATTGCCAAACAGTCCACATTAAGTATGCGTGGGTGGTGAGGCTGATGAGTGGACTGTCCTGGTTTTTGCACATCTCCAAGAGTGGGGACAGTTTTCTGCACTTTCTCAGGTATTCAACAAACTAGCCAGCTTGGCACATGTGCTGCGTTAGAGGTGCATGTGGGAAGCGGTGCCTTCAGGCGGACGAACCCACATGCTTAATGTGATAAGAACCAGGACACTCCTAGCTACAATCAGTAGCTTTTTCGCATTCTTTGGTAGAATGCATTCATTCGGTATGTTTACTTACCTCAGATTAGTTGTGTTGTGGAATTTGTTCCTTTGGTCACAGAATTTCTTTTGATTTGGGTATCAAAACATTCATTGTTTGTATGAAAACTCCTGTGGTTTTGAAGGGGGCCCTTCATTGTTACCAAAACTAGAAAAAACTACAGTTTGAGCTGGGAATTTAGGGCATGAGAAGTTGATGTGTAGCGGCATGGGACTTCCTCTATTGTCCAATTGTTTCCAAAAATGCTAGATTATATTCATAACTCCAGTCTCAATCCTTCTCTTTGTGAGAAAAATATGGGAACATCAAAATGCGTATGCACCGACTAATACATAGTTCATCCTTTTCATGTTTAAGCTGCATTTGGATGCAGGAGCAAATTGAACTGCAAACAGCCAGTTTAATCAAGAAGAGGAAATGAATGAACTGGAATAAAATCTAGCCACATCCCTGTGTTGAAGAGTCCTACTTGAAAGTAATACAAATTGCAATTTGGTGCCTGCCTGAACCCTCTCTCTCTCCATTGATTCTGAGTAAGGTAATTACAAATCAGTTATTTCCACTTTACTAGACTCCTTGTTGCATCCAACCATAACCTAGTTTTTAGCTTTCCGTCTACCCACTGATTGGTTTTCTGCTGTCGAAGGTCGCATTGGTTTTTGATGAACTCGTTAACAAAATAGGTGGGGGGAAAAAAAAAAAATTGCCATTTTCAGTACCTACAGCTAAGGGGCTGACTGTCCTAACTCCTAACCAGAAATAACAAACAATGGAATATGTAGAAGAAACTTGGGCTGGCGACAAAACCTGCCTACCAACAAAAGGAGAAAGGGGATGAGAAAAGCTTTGATTGTTTGCCAGAGTATGACCATCCACAGGCAGAAAATCAGGGCGGATGTGGCGTTTCTGATTAACCCAAGCTGTTTAGTCATTGGGCCTACTAAACGTGGGCAGTGCAAAGCTTACAAACAGATGGTTGAGGTGAGGTTTTTATTTTTTATTTTAATGGTTCAGCGTCAGAAAGTGTGTGTGTAAAATAAGCCCATGCGACTCAGTTTGTTTCAATCTGGTTTTGTAACTGTATGACCCATCGATGGTGCGGTTCACCATCTGGACTAGTCTGTATTGTTGGTGTCGGTGCCCACGTCATCTCAATTTATACTCTGCCAGCTTTTGTCCAAGAAAAGCTTAAAGAGTCGAAGAGAAGATTAATGACAATAGAGAAAAATAAAAGAGTAATCAGACGTCATTCAATGATCATTGCAATTAAACCACAGCTAAACTGTGATTAAATTCAGGTTTTTGTGTCGACAACTCAACATTCTAACACATGGGAAGGCTACAGACGCACACTTCTGAAAATATCCCCAGTAATGGGCCCCATCATCATCACTCTCACTTTCTGTAAAGCTGCTAACCTACCTTCCCGCATCCAAAGATGAATCCAATGCCTTTCTTCGCGTTATAAAAAAGGTAGTAGGTTATGTGTGATTAACGGCATGGAAAACATGTGCTATGATAGGGACGGTTCAACTGTTGGAACATGGGCTTTGAGTTTTGCCGATTGAATGGAGACCATTGATCCGACCGTTCCTTTTGCTAGCCCACTAAATGGATGGCTGCAATCCTAAAAGACGGTCCACCATATGAACATTCCCGTGCCGATGGAGTTGCATAAAATTGTAATGCATGCAAAATATTGTTTTCTTGAGTTGCAAGAAAATTATATTTTCTTAAAGGAATGTGATACGCGGTGGTAGAGAGACACGTACAAAACGTGCAGCTTCGTGATACCATTGCTATAGATGCGATCAAAGAGGGAATCGGATTGCATACTGAGTACTCAGTACAATCGTACTGAGAAACTCAGTTGGGCCCACTGTGAAGTGGATCCACACCGTCCATAGTTTTTTGGCGATTTAAGGGGTTGAGCAAAGTTGAAGCATATCCAACTCTCAAGTGGATCATACCACAGGAACCGGGGAGAAAATGATTGTGAAACTTCCTAGGCCCTAAGTAATGTCTATTTGCATAGCTGTTAATAATATCACAAGACATGATGAGGGAAACAAATAAATGTAGCTTAATACAAAAATTCTGTAACTCAAGAATTTTGCAAATAAGTCGAATTCAATCCATGGTGCATTGAGTGGATCCTTCATGACCATGTCATAAAATCATCTAGTAAAACTGATGACGATAAAAAACAAGATCATGATGACCACAGAGTTTTCAGTACGCTAAGCGTAATGAGTTACTCAGTACGCAATCCGCTTCCATCAAAGAGACCCGTGAATTTTGAATGACCAAAACACCCATTCCATTAAAAAAATAATAATAATAATAATAAAAAAGCTGCGTCATTGTCTACATGGAGACTTTTTTTTTATTTGAATGTGGACCGTTAGTCATTGCTTCTTCTTCTTTTTTCAATTTTTTTTTTCTTTTTTTAATTTTTTTTAAAAATATATATATTTGAATGACCACCCATTTGTAGGCGTCTGGTTGGATGTAAGGATTTTTGGACTATGGCCCATCTACAGCTGCTCTGTGAGTATGAACGGTCAGAATCTTGTACACTTGTGTCATTTCTAGGGGTGGTCGACTCATTCATATGAGACCCTCTCACAGTATTTTCTAGATTTGAGAGAGCGCGTCGGTTACACGTTTTATTTCATCTCGCGATGTGCGGGCCGTTTCATGTTCAGAATCTAAAATGCGCATGGCCGCGGCTTCGGTGGATCCCTCACTGTGGGGCCACCATGATGTATGTATCTTATATCCATGCCGTCCATCCGTTTTTCCAGCTCATCTTAGTTCATGCTACCAAAAATTCAGTAGATCCAAGTCTCAGGTCGACTACACCACAGGAACAGTAGTGATTGAACGCCCACCATTACAAACTTCCTAGGGCCTCCCTTAATGTTTATTTTGCATCCAACCTGTAGAAAGATCTGGATGAAGGGAAAACACAAATACCAGCTTGATTCAAAACTTTTCTTTGCCCACAAGAAGTTTCTAATGGTCTTTGACCATTGTTTCCTATGGTGTGGTCCACCAGAGATTTGGATCTCCTTAATTTTTTGGTTCATGTCCTAGAGTAAGCTGGCGAAACGGATGGACGACGTGGATATAAGACGTATACATCAAGGTGGGCTCCACCGAAGCCGAGTCCCAAAATGACCTGGTGCGTGGATGACCAACATGATCGTCGATCCTTCATAATAGTGAGGCCCACATAATGATGATCCAGAACATTCTTCTTACCATCCGTTGGAAATATATTGATCAAAGGGTTAGGAACTTAGGATCGTTTAATGGGAATGAGTTCCATTAAATCCCCCATCTGAAGGTGGGGCCCATAAGGTCAGCAATCTGGATCATTGATTAACGGGCCACCATGATGTACGTATCTTATATAAAACCATCAGTGGCGGTGTGTGTGCGGTTATATATATATATATATATATATATATATATATATATATATATATATATATATATATATATATATATATAAACCATCAGTTAGAAGCGTTTTGGGGAAAGAATCGGAAAGACTCCTCCAATTCAAAGGTTGGGATTGTCTAATCAATGTGAATGTTGGGATATGGCCTACCAAATGTAGGGACTTCCTGATGATCGGTCCAGATCTTAATAGATGTTTGCTACGAATAACAAAATGGAGTCGGGTTTTCTCCAGAAGCTTCTGCCCTTGCCTGATGGTGATAATATCACGTGCGATCTCGCGCGCATTTTACAAGTAACTGGGGGGCAGTACGATCGCTGACTTCCCGTGTATACCGTAAGGCAGACAAACCGTGCGTTTCTTGCGAATTACTAAATTGTGGTGGCTAATCCTACACGCGTTCACATGCATCTACGTCAATCCATATCATCCAAATCATGGGGGCCCACTACAGATGGAGCGTTGGACGAAAGTTAAGACTGACCGGTGATTTCTCACGTTAGCCATTCTCCTTCTAATCGTCCATTTGATCACCAACGATTCCGTGGTGAGATTTATGATTTCTGGGCATGGTCAATCTCATGGGACCCATGATTTGGACCGTCCGGGTTGGACGCGGATGGACAGCAGGAGGTTTTTGCAGTCCGAATCTAAGTGGGGCCAACCGTGATATTTGTGAGAAATCCACCGGGTTCATCCATTTTTTGAGCTCATGTTAGGATATGAGACCAAAATTGAGTAATATCCAAACTCAAGTAAGCCGCACGACATGAAATAGTGGAGATCAATGCCCATTGTTGAGGCATTCGTAGGGGCACAGAAGTTTTGTATCAGGACAATTTTTATGTTTTCAGTTTATCGCAGTGGAAATGACCTTATGAACGGTTTGGATGGCACATAAACATTAAGTGTTTATAGGTAGGCTACGGAAGGTTACAACGGTTGTCATTTCTCTCCCCCTTTTTTCCCGTGGTGTGACCCACTCGAGTTGTGGATCCACCTCATTTTTGGAATAATGTTTTGAGATGAGCTGGAAAAACGGATGGACGGAGTGGATTTCTCACAAACATCTTGACACACCCAAGGGTGTCGCAGCAATCCGCCTTCAACACCGCTCCGATACATGCATGCGGGATGTGATTACACATACAAGGGTGGAATCGGATTGCGTACTGAGTAACTCAGTACGCTATTATCGTACTGAGTAAACTCAGTTGGGCCCACCGTGAAAATAAGTAGTTTATCTACACCGTCCATACGTTTTTTCAGCTCATTTAAGGGGTTGAGCCCAAAGTTGAAGCATATCCAACTCTCAAGTAGATCATAAGACAGGAAACAGTAGGAATAATGATTTCCACCCGTTGAAACCTTCCTAGGCCCTGCAGTGATGTCTATTTGTCATCCAAACTGTTAATAGTATCACAAAGACATGGATGAAGGGAAAAAAACAAATATAAGCTTAATACAAAAATTATGTGACACTCAAGAATTTTGCAACGGTACAAGTTCAATTCACACTGCTTTATGTGGTATGGTGCATTTGAACCTTGGATATCTTTTAATTTTGGACCCATGTTATAAAATTATCTAATAAAATAGATGGACAGTGGATAAAATACATATATCATGGTGAACCCCACAGAGTTTACTCAGTACGCCAAGCATAATGAGTTACTCAGTACGCAATCCGCTTCCTACACGGACACTGATGTATAATGTGAAATCGGATTGCGTACCGAGTTACTCAGTAGTACTGACTCTTTTATCGTACTGAGTAAACTCAGTTGGGCCTACTGGGAATGTATGTGGTTTATCCACACCGTCCATCCATTTTGAATGCTAATTTTAGGGGTTGATCCCAAAATTAAAGTAAATCCAAATGTCAAGTGGACAACCTTCCTAGGGTCCAAAGTAATTTTTATTTATCATCCAACCTGGTCATAAGATCACAAAGACATGGACAAGAGAAACCACAAACATCAGCTTATCCAAAACTTCTTTGGCCTCCAAAAAATTTTCAATAGTAGAGGTTCAATCAAACTGTTTCCTGTAATGTGGTACACTTGAAATTTTAATTTACTTCATTTTTGGGGTTAAGATCTAAAATTATTTGTTAACATGGATTAACGGAGTGAATAAAATAAATAAATAACAGTGGACCCCACACAGTTTACTCAGTACGCTAAGGGTACTGAGAGTTACTCAATCCGCTTCCGTATAATGTAGTATTTTATATCCACCCCGTCCATCAGATTTTGAATCCGTGCCGTGCATCAGTTTTCAAGATCGTTTTAGGGCATGATCCCAATAATGGAGCAGATCCAAATATCACGTGGCCCACACAGTTGGGATTGAACGGCCAACATTTAAAAAACTTGTGGCCCACAGAAGTTTTGGATCAAGCCGACATTTGTGTTTTATCTTTTGTCCAGGTGCAGGTTCATTGGTCAAATTGAAGACTGATGGACGGTTTGGATATACAGTACATACATCAATGTGGCCCCCTTAATCAAGGCAACACCCAAATACATGTTACCTGGGTCTAGGCAGCGGATTGCGTGTGAACCCGAGTACAGAAATATGCTGTGTGGAGCCAATGGAGATGTCCGTTCAACTTCGCCCATCTGTTTTAAAATACTACAGTAGGACAGGATTCTAAAAAATCAGACGTATAAAACTCATGTGAGCCATACCATACGAAACAGTGGGGATTTAACGTCTGACGGTGACAGAAGTTTTGTATCAGGATGATATTTCTTACTGTTTGTCTGACTGGTGATAATTCCATGAACGGTTTAGATGACATATAAATATCATGGTCACTCCGGGAAGGTTTCAACGGTGGATGCTGCTGTTACCACTGTTTTGTTGGTGTGGCCCACCTGAGTTTTAGATCTTCCTATTTTTTAGAATCCTGTACTATTGTGGTCTTTCAAAACAGATGGACGGAGTGGATTTGTCACGGACATCTTTTTGGATACCACAAAGCCCCGGGCACCGTGCCAGGGCCACGGGCAATCCGCTGCGTGTATGGGGAGGACGTATATGGTACTCTACAAAAGCAAATGACCCAGTGAATGTGATGCCCAAAGTGATACATGTTTTTTACATCCACTCCGTCCATCCGTTTTTCCAACTCATTTTATGGCATTAGCCCAAACTTGAATAAAATCTAAATCTCAGGTGAATCACACCACAAGAAATAGTTTTGATTGAACGCCTACAATTAAAAACTTGTTTGGGCCATAAAATTTTTGGATCAAGCTCTGATATATATATTTTTTCCTTTCATCCATGTCCGTGTGATCTTATCAACAGGTTAGATGTCAAATAAACAATACGGAAGGCCTTATGAAGTTTTTAATCGTGAACGTTTAATCACCACATGTTACCTGTAGTGTGGGCCACCTCATTGTTCGACCTGCTTTATTTTTAGCGTCAAATCCTAATATGAACTGTAAAAACAGATGAACAGCTTTGATATAAAACACATACATCACAGTAGGCCCCACAGTTATGGATTCACCGGAGACTGTGGTTCCTGAGATCCACCCAATCCGCGTCCAAAAGAAAAGGAAAAGTCTCCCTCACAAAAGATGGCAAGCGGATTGCCTACTCAGTAACTCAGTACACTAAGCATACTAAGTAAGCTCTGTGTGATCAAATATAATTTATTTATTTTATCCATTCTGTCTATCCATTTTATCAGATAATTTTAGTTCTTTAGGACAAAAATGAAGTATATCCAAAGATTAAGTTGACCACACCAAAGAAAATAGTGTGAATTGAACATCTACCATTGGAAAATTCTTTCGGGGAAACAGAAGTTTTCCATCAACATTAACTTTTTTTTTTTTTTTCCCTTCATCCATGTATTTTTGACTCTATGAACAGGTTGGATGACAAATAAACATTACAGTGACCCTAGAAAGGTTTCAACGGTCGAAATCATTATTCCCACTATTTCCTCTGCATTGGTCCACTTGAGGTTTTGATATGCTTTAATTTTCGGATCAACGACTAAAATGATCTGAAAAAATGGATAGACGGTGCGGATAAATCACATACATTCAAAGTGGGCCCAAGTGAGTTTACTCAGTACGATAAAAGCATACTGAGTAAGTACGTAGTCCGATTTCCAAAAGATGATCATCCATGATTTCTCGGAGGACGGTTAATCTGTGACGTTTGTACTTGTTTGGGGACCTACCATAATGTTGGGCCAATCCACTCCGTCCATCATATAAAACCTCCCTTTTCTCAATTGCGCCTAAAAATTAGGTTGATCCGTACTCTGGTGGGCCCCACAAAGTAAACTCATTACCAAACAAGAGAGAGAAACAGATATTTTTAACGTCTCCAAGTCACCGAATCCAGCCAAAGAGTTTCCTGTGGAGCGATCTCTCCTCTCTTGGGAATACCAAACAGGTAAACACTCTCATTTCCTCTCTCATAAATCATAATTATATATACAGGCAAGTTTCATTTTATGCAAGTGGAGGGCATAGTTCAGTGATCCAGACCATTGGTCTGTTGGGCCCCATCATGGATGGACGGTCTGCTAAAAATATTTTCAATGGGACGATCCTAAGTTTTCATTTTGTGGCATGAAAATAAACAGTAAAAAAAAAAATAAAATACAGCAATGGCCAGCTGAACTGAAAAAAGCCCAACATGGCCGGCTAACATCTTCCAATCTGGAAGACCTTTGAGGCATGGTCTACCTACTTGCCATCCAACAGGCCAATGGTCTGGATCAATGAATCATAAACACCACTTGCTTTTCAGTGGCTTCCATGGGGCCCAGCTGTAGTTTCAATATCTCCCCTAAGATCTTAACGACCAAATCAGGCCAACAGATCAACGATCTAGATCACTGAAACCCTGGACGCCAAATCAGCCTTTCGAAGGAAGTTCCTGCAAAGGGATGCTAGGTGGTGCCAACCATGATATTTGTGAGAAATCCATCCCGTCCGTCCATCGGTTTTGCGAGCTCATTTTAGGTGATTCAACCAAAAATGAGGTGTATCCAAAACTCAAATGGGCCACACAAGAGGGATTTGGGGAAAGAAATGCTTACCATTGAAACCTTCCTGGACTCCGCCTTAATGTTTATACGCCATCCAAACCGTTAATAAGGTCATTAACACTAGGATGAATTGAAAAACAAAAAAGTTAGACTTATATAAAACTTTTCATGGCCATGCGATTGTTTCAACGGTTCTCATTGAATCCCCACTGTTTCCTCTCGTGTGTTCCACTTGAGTTTTTGATACATCTATATTTTGGGTGTAATTCCTAAAATGATCTCGAAAAACGTATGGACGGGGTGGATTTCTCAAAAACATCATGGTGGACCCCGCCAGCATCCCTGCGCCAGAATTCCCTGCGAATGGCTTTGGCAGGAAATCCGCGTCCTCCCTGGAATGCCCTCTCTCCTTCTCACACACGTTGGCACATAGGAATTTATAGTTTAAAAAGCTCCACTCTCTCTCTCTCTCTCTCTCTCTCTCTCTCGGCATTTGATCTTCCAAGCTAGTCTCTCACCTCCTCTTCCTCCCTAATCCAATCTAATCTCAACCCTTAATCAAACACTAACCATGATTATCTCCATAACAAAGCCCGCTCTAAAACCGAAGCGCCCCATCTTTCCAATCACACCAAGACCACCGCCATCTCTTTTCTTCTCTTCAATCTCCAATTCCCACCAAACCCCAAAAATCTCATCCCCCAACACCTACAATTCCATAAAATCAAACACCCATCTCATAAAACCTCTCTTAGATCCAATTCCCACCTCCAAAACCTCTCCTCCTATTCCCTCCACCAACAACAGCCATTTTCTCCATCTGGGTAATTCAAAGGTGCTGGTCTTGTGTGGTTTTGGGTATTGGATCCAAGGGTTCAGATGCTTCCCTTGGCTGGCTCTCAACTTCCACATGGCCCAAGGTCTTAACCTCCACCCTTCTACACTGCAGCTGGTGCAGTACGCTGCTAATCTGCCCATGGTAGCTAAGCCTCTGTTTGGTGTCCTGTCTGATGCCATTTACATTGGAGCTGCTCATAGACTCCCTTACATATCCTTTGGAGGTTGGTTGTCTTTTTCATTATTATTATTATTTTTTTAATTTTGGGAACTATTTTTGGAAATTCCTCCAGCTACATGACATCCAAGCTCAGGTAGGATAGGGATGTCGTTTGTTAGCCAGTCATTGAACTTTTGCCGAGCAATCATGAAAATCCTTATTTCTTATATGATATCTGACCCAGATAGCTGGGACAAGGCCATGATGGCGTTGATTTTATTTTCTTTGTTTGCTTCTGATGTTTCTTTATCTGTATAGAATGTGAAAGGGTTGTGTTTGAATGGAAATGATATCTGGGTCAATGTTATTTCCCAATGAGTTAGGTCACTATCTCATTGAATTTGGATTTGTTTGTATGTGTGTTTTATTGATTGGGTTGTGTGTGAATTTACTGAAATATACGTCTCTGGTTTGTGTTAGTGTTGAATTGTCACTTGGACTTCTGTTTGTTGGTTTTGATATGTTTAGGTTTCTTACCATCTTGAATAATAATGGTGGTCTTCTTATTTGTAATATTTATAAATTTTGTGGTGATTTTTTTTTTTTTTTTTAAATTTAATTCCTGTCTCCACATTTTTTTAAAAGGTTTTTATTGATGGGTTTTAATCTGTAGTTCCATTTGGACAATCATTGCTTTTTTTGGGTTTTTATCGTCAATTACTGAATTTGTGGATGTTTGTTAACAGGTTTCTATTCTTAATGTATATTAAGACGATCAGCTATTATTGGAAAAGGAATCTTACTAATCCAATCATGTTTTTTTTTTTTTTTTTTCTTTTCTTTTTCTTTTTTCTTTTTAATCCAATCATGTTTTTTTTTTCCTTTTTAATTAGCATTTCTTTCTTGATTAGTTTGAGAAAAAAAAAACATTTCTTTCTTATTTTGTTTGAGAGAAAACTTTACTCTGGTAGTGTGACAAATGATATGCAGGCATGCTGAAAATACTTGGAAATTGCACAAGTGGCAAATAATTATTCAAATTGAACTATCCAAATTAGATGTATTATGAACAAAAAATTAAGATTTTTTATTTGACTATTAGAGTGGCAGACATTTATTGGATTATTAGGATAGATCCTATTTCAAGAAACAAGTGTCCATGAATCAGAGGTTAGGGTTGTTCAACTCCTTTGATTTTGGGACTGAATTATTGACAATGGGTTCCAAAATTTAGTTAGTTTAGTTTGAGCTCATCCACAGAATGTGTGCGATTTCTAAGTGCATGTGTATCAAGTGTCTTATGCTGCCACATTATCAAATAATTCCCTTTTATGATGAGCTGATGAATCATCTTCTATGGGAGAATTTTGAACAATCTCCGATTGTTTCTAATCATCCTATAAAAGTGCTCTGTTGGGCTGATTGAATGGCAATCGGATTAAATCCAATTTAATTCCCTTAATGCCTTTGTTATTTTCCATGAAGTGTCTGTATCTTGCAACTTCTCAATGGTCTACTAGTAAAACTAACGCTGAATTATGCAAATGAAATCCATGATTCTGGGTCTTTGAAGGGCTTAAAACTTCAAGATGGTTAAAGTCCAAAGAGGCTTGTTGAGCTAATTTTGATCGATTTCTGCAGTACTTTTGCAGGTTCTGTCATGGGGGACACTGGCATTGATTCCAATCACAGGTGTAAATCTTCCGACTCAAATGGCATGCATTTTGCTGAGCAACCTCGGCGCATCCTTCACAGAAGTTGCGAGTGACGCTCTCATAGCTGAATTTGGTAAAAAACACAAAGTGGGTGAGCTCCAATCCTATGCATTCATGGCACTAGCAGCAGGTGGGATCTTAGGCAACTTGTCTGGAGGACTCTTCTTACAGAAAACCCAACAACCCAAAATATTGTTTCTTGTGTTTTCTCTCCTACTTTCGTTCCAACTTGCGGCTTCCTTAACTACAAGAGAGAACATGATTGATGCACCCCGACGCCCATCTCATCATCTCGTGCAGAAATCCATATCGGAAAACCTAAGCAAACAGTTCTCCAACCTGATCACAGCCGTCAATGAAGACCACATTTTCCGTCCTCTTTCTTGGGTTGTAGCCTCCATTGCCGTTGTTCCAATGCTATCAGGAACCACATACTGTTACCAAATGCAGTGCCTAAAGCTCAAGCCTTCGATCATTGGGCTATCTAAAGTGATTGGACAATTGATGGTTTTATCTGCAACCGTCTTTTACAATCGGACCTTGAAAAGGATTCCCATGCGGAAACTGATTTGTGGTGTCCAGATCACATATGCTATCTCTATTCTGGCGGATGTCTTCTTGGTAAAACAGATCAATCTCAGACTTGGAATTTCTAACGAGGCTTATGTCCTATGCATGTCGGCTTTAGCAGAAGCAGTCGCTCAATTTAAGATCTTGCCCTTCTCAGTGCTGTTTGCAAATGTATGCCCGCGGGGGTGCGAAGGATCACTCATTGCATTCTTCGCTTCTGCTCTCTGTTTATCTTCAATATTCAGTGGGTTTTTAGGTGTTGGGGTGGCATATCTGATCGGGATATCATCCGAGGACTATTCGAACTTGCCTGTCGGGATTCTATTGCAGTTTGTAGCAGCTTTGGTACCTTTGGGATGGATTTCTCAGATACCCATTTCACAAACAGTAAGGAAAGGAAGGAAGAAAAGTAAAAGGAGGAGAAGAATGGTGCTTTTGCCTGCTGGCAATGAAGAGAAATGAATTGAGAAAGCTGCTCTTGTTCATTTCAGTATAAGCCCTGCATGGAGAATGAAATGGATGCATGGAAGCCGGAAGCGGTGGTGTGCCGAAGGCTATTCAAGTCCCGTCTGTTCCCGATGGGAATTTGAACTATTCCAAACAGGAACTCACTCTCTTGGTTTCAATGCAGATCGGGCTTCAAAATGTGATTCTCTCGACTATTCATCTGCCCTCTATT
>JAJHSJ010001309.1:0-49962 GCA_021015155.1 Magnolia officinalis | reverse complement strand
GTGATAGCTAGATCTGTCTTATTTCGTCTCAAGCCTTAATACGAGCTCGTCAAATAGATGGACGGTTTGGATATAATACATACCTTATATGGGACCCACAAAATGCCGTAGGGATTTAACGGAAAAAAAAAAGAAGCTAGTGAATTAGGGTCAGTGGACCCTATAGCTATGATTATAATCGTAGCTATAACCGTAGCTTCGATATATCGAAAGCCTTTCGATATTATCGAAAAGGTCCAGAACTGTCCAGCGAGTTTGCCTTAAAAAAACTGGAATTTTTGATACACTATAGCTACGAATTATAATCGTAGCGATAACCATAGCAAACTGCGCGGCCGGCAATGCCACGGTCGTCTTTTTTTTTTTTTTTTGTTGTGTTACTTTTGTGGGTCCCATCATGAGGTTTGTGTTATATCCAAACCGTTCATCTATTTGGCGAGCTCATATTAAGGCTTGAGACGAAAAATAAGATAGATCTAACTATCAAGTGGACCACACTGTAAAAGGCAAGTGGGGAATTGAACGTCTACCATTGAAACCCTTTTAGGGGGGTACAGAAGTTTTGGATCATTATGAATTTTTTTTTCCTCTTCATCCAGGTCTTTGTGACCCTATGAATAAACTTAGGGAGGATTTCTCGCAAACATCACAGTGGGTCCACCTGAGTTTCTAATGGTTTACGCTCATTCAACATTGTTCTATTAATGTGGGTACATTTGAGATTGGATATACCTCATTTTTGGTCTCATACCATAAAATGATCCGGAACATATATGGACGGCATGGACGAAAAGCAAACATCATGGTGGGGCCCACATACCACTGACGATCCGCCATTGGCGGGTGGCAGGAGGCGTACCCAATCTGTTTCCTTGTGAAAAGGAGGGGTATCTTTTTGTCCTGGAATTTGTCATCTGTACGATGAGGTCTAAGTGCGTATGTTAAGTTTGTATTGTTTCAAGAATATCCATGGATAAAAGGTGGGGTCCACAGTCGTAAATTTCTCTTTCTCGGAGATGGCATCACCAATTCTCCTAAATAAAAAAGATACTCTTCAGTACTACCTAGTATTGTACTCGTTGATGACTAAATCTGGATCACCCTCCACTCACTCGTGCGGCGTGTCTTTGGGGGACCCTGGTCCTGCACAAAGATTAGCAAAGGAACCCTGGCAAAGCAGGGGACCCTCCGATGCCTACTCAGGTTAAGGGAATCTAGGTCTAAGTTGAAAGGTAGAGGGAGAGTGCAAGATGTTGCGTACCTGTAGCAATGGTGTCTCATTGTATTTATACCTGAACAATCGGACGGTCTGGGTCCGTTATTCTCGGCACGAGTTACTCAATCAGTGGGATACTAAGATCATGGAGATATGGATCGTAATCCGAGATCGTGGTAACATATCGTTCGTATCCGCGTGCGAGGCAGTCGGTTATGTCCTCTTAAGGCAGTTTTCCTAGTTTATTTTGTCGCATGATGATCACCACATTCTGCCTCGGCCTCGGTTCGGGACATCTCTCTTCAGATGAAGATAAAGGATGAGGATGAGCCCCCTGGCTCGGATGACCTTCTTCTGATGAAGATGAGGATGAGGACGAGGCCTCGGCTCGGATGACCTTCTCTGATGAAGATGAGGATGAGGACGAGGACGATAACTCGGCTTGGCCAACTTAGGATTATTCCAGAGTACGCTCGCGCCCTACCTGATGCTTTCTTTCGTTCGTATCTCTAGTCTGAGCTGAGTACTCTGGCCTGGATTGATGAGGGACTCATTCTTTTCCTGCACCTCGGGGTAGGGGCGCTGCTATGACTCAAGAGTGAATCCTGTGTACCATGTTGAATTTACGTCCGATCGGTTTAGTACGATGTTGGCCCTCGAATCTTCGAGAGCTCAGATCTTCCCATAATAGAAGCCCCGTACTCTTCGAGGTCGAACGCGGACTCGGAGAGTAATGGTATTTGGAAGATCAACCACTTCCTCTGCCACACTCTTTCACGTGCGCCGCTGTCATCATGAATATTTGAAGTGTCGCATCTTCGGGATTCTCCATTCACGGGCTACTCTTCAGTGGACGCGTGGCGACAGTTAGGATTTCGAATCGTCGTTCGCCAATGGCTGACTGCCACATATGCTTTATGAAGCGTCCAAGCGACGCTTCTTTCGCTGGGAGTCATTTCTTCTATCTAGAGTGCACCATACGATGTCAGAGGCGTGCCCCTTGCCAGAGCCTGAGCTAGTAGCGTGAGGCCACGTGTGCTCGGGAGTCGGCTCGCGACGATTCGGTTGTGGTCATCATTCCTCGCCATTAATACAAAGATTCTATTTGGCCTATCTAAACTCCTTTCGGAATCGCTCTCCCCACTTGTATTCTGAATCTCGAGTGCGTATCGGAGGAGGCGATTTCTGGTGAAAGCGATTCCGATCAATTTCGAGTTTTCGACAAGGCGATTCCGCGGCGCGATCAAACATTCCCCGGCAGAAGCGATTCTTGGTGATCATCCGGTGAGTCTTTTTTTCCTTGTGCTTCTCTATACTCCTTCCAAGATGTCGTCTGATCTGGAGATGGTCCGGGATTTATATGGTGACTCCGAGCTGGGGAGCTCTGATGAAGAGGGGTGTCTGAAGGCCCCTTTGAAGTTGTGCCTCTCTTCCCTCCACCCCGGAGACAGAAGGAGGTAAGGGCTCGAACTCACCAAGCTGGTAAAAAGAAAGCAGCCAGAGCTCCCCGAGCCCCAGTCACAAAGGCCACCGAGATGCCCGTGCATGAACGGGCCTCGGAGACTGTCTTGGAAGGCTCCGTGCTGACGGAGTCTCAGATGGGGTGGATCCGCTCAGAGTTTGATATCTCGGACATTGTACGGATAAGGGCACCTGAGGCCCTGGACACTGCTGGTGCGCCTGCTGAAGGGGAGGTCGCCATTTTTCTCTGTGCGTTTCAATGTGGGCTCCGACTCCCTTTTCATCCTTTTGTCCGAGCTCTAATAACCCACCTCGGACTAGCTCCCGAGTAATTCACCCTCAATGCTTAGAGGGTGTTGATTTCTTCCTTCATCATCTGGCATCAAGTCGGGAATCCGGACCTGACCCCAAAGGAATTGATAAGTCGGTACCTGGTCAAACACGACAGCTAAGAACCATGGTACTATTTCGCGACCCGAGACAGTAAGGGGTCGAGGCTGGTAATGAATCTTCCGTCCTCCAAAAAGGACTGGAAAAATAAGTGGTTCCGGGCTATGGGTTAATGGGAGGCATGGACAGCTGAGCTTCGGACTCTGACGACTCGGGTCCCCACCCAATTTTCAAAACTAGGTTGGACTCATCATTCCCATTTTTTTTGTGCCCTTCTCTTTTACTCCAGTCGGACTGACGCTTTCTTTATCCTTGTAGATTTCCCGAGGGTCTGCCTCTCCTCGACTCGGACCAGAAGAACTGCATTGTCAAAGCTAGGGTGCGATCGAGAGAACTTCGCTCCTGGTCAGACCTAATCACAGCCGTCAACCTTCACTGGTCTGGGCTTTACAAGTCCCAACCTCTCCCGACATCTTTCAGTAAGTTTCTCTTCCGTTCCCTTTGGAGAGGTCAAGCTTATTCACTTGGTTGTTAATTTGTTATTCTCTGCGCAGGCATGACCAAGGCATTTGGTTCCCAGAAGAGGAAAGTCGCCCCAACGGTAGAGGAGATGTTGAGGGCTGAGCCCTGAATAAAGACCACTGTTCAGAGGAGGCAGGCCGCTCCTCGAGGGGAGGGCCCCTCAGGTCCAGTTTCTGTTGCTGCAGCTCCGACTACAGGCCCAATTTTCGTCACCACAGCTCCGTCTGTGGCGCCCGACAAGGCCCGAGTCCCAACAATCATTGTTCCAACTCCTTCCCTCCCGCCTACCGTCACTCCACCTACTGTGGAGGCTCCTCCTGAAGCCCCCGAGCCTTGCATCACCGTGCCCTCTTCTTCTGAACGGGAGGAGGCCATCCGTATGGCTGACGACATGCTTTCTCCTCCCGACCCCGGGAATGATCTCAGGGCCGAGCTTAAGTCTCGGCAGGCAGTCAGATCGTGGCTAGGGAAGCAGTGGCCTCGGCCCAGGTGGGGACGAGCGGTGGGAGGTTTGAGCCGGGCTACCACCTGTCTTGCCTGGCGCCTTGGGCTGCCAAACATGCCCCAGAGGAGGAGATAGCCAGCTTTCTCACCAAATTAAACAGCTCCTTCTTGAAAGACATGGCTTCCATTTTTTACACGGTATTTTTTGTTGCCTTTCTACTTCTTAGTTTCTATTTCTTTCACATCCATATGTTTATTTTTCTATTTTCATTCAGTCTGTCCCGAAGCTCCTTTCGACTTTGGAGAGAATATGGGAGCTTCAGAAGAAAGACGCCGAGGTGGAAGCCCTCAAGGGCGAGGATGGGATCTTGCGGGATGAAGCCACTTTTCTCCGACTTAAGCAGGGCGAGCTATGCCGGCAGCTTGAAGACTGGAAGGCCAGAGAGCTCCAGCTGCAGGAGGTCGTGAGAGATCTCGAGGCCCGATGTAGTGCAGCGGCGGCTGAGCTGACACGAGCCAGGGTCCATGCGGATTCGTCAGCCAAGGAGATCGCCCGATTGGGTGAAGTCTTGGAGCGGACTAGGGCCGAGGCAGTAGAAGAACGAAGCCGAGCCGTCTCTCAAGTAATAGAAGCTCAGCGGGTTGAAGATGAGGCCTCCATGGCTGTGGCAGTGGACGCCTTCAAGGCTTCAAAGGAGAGGGAAGTCGAAGCCACCAAGTTTTACAAATGTGGCTTCGATGCCTGTATTGAGGCGGTTCAGGATTTGTATCCAGACCTTAACCTCGAACGTCTGTTGTCCGAAGACGCCGGAGAGAAGCCCGTCGAAGATCTCCGACCAGACCAAGCCCCCGACTCTCAAGCCCCTCCGACCGCATAGTTTTTAGTATTTCTTGACAGAAACTTAGTTTTTTTTTTTTTTTAAATTTTATTTTTTATGATGGATTTTATTTTTTGACCCTCTGGATTTTTGTGTTAACTGGTGGTTGATCTTTGGATGTCGCCTGCTAGTTGTTGATTGCTAAACCAACTTGCTGATAAGTAGGTTTGTTTTAGGTTATTACTGAGCCAATTTCATGACGAGTCGGCCTTTTACAATGTCATCGCTGTAAGACTTGTATCCTAGATCGTACTATTCCATAGGCTTCCACGGCCCTCCCGGTCAAATTCCGGTGACCCGCGATATGTTATCGGCGTTTGCGTGCGATCCCGAGTCGTGTCCTGTATATCAGAGTCGACTCGACCCGAGACTTGTATCAGTGCGACCACGCTGTTGCCGTGGTTCCGATGCAGCGTCTCGAGCACCGAGGCGATACCCTGGCCAAGAGATGTGGGCCTGCATTCAGTTCGAGGAACAACACCGCGCGTTGCAAAATCCAAGAGAACATCACATCAAATCCCATCAATCCCATCAATCAAGTATACATCACCTCAATGTCAAAGTACAACCCCATCCCCAACCAACCCCAAAGTCAAACTCTCTCTTACACAAAGTACACCCATCACTCACTTCACCCATCACCCCATCACTCACCCATCCCTCTCTCTCTTACAACCACTCTCTCTCATCTCTCTCTCCCTCATTCTCCAAGCAACCCACGTCTAAGCTTCCATGGGAGAGAGCTTGTGTGGGCCACTTTCCTACCTCCCATCCCACCATCCCAAGATCATCTCCACCGTTGAAATGCATCCCCCGGAGCTCTAGGATGCGTTGACGGAAGAAGAAGTCCAAGAAGATCAAAGGTGGGTGTTTTTCTAAGATTTGATTTCTGGTAGAAAGAAAATCTCCACCTTTAATTTTGTTTATGGGCCCATACTTGGTTGGGACCCTCCTTAATGTATGCATGCATGTTCATTGAGAGGCTCACAGTGGCGAAGCCCCTCCCCTCCATCCGATCTTTCTCTCTCTCTCTCTTTCTTATTTGCGGCCCACCATGACGATGTATATTTCATCCACGCTGTCTGTACATGGTGTGGCCATGATTTGGATGGGCCAGGACCGCTAGACGGGCTGTTGTCCAGCGGGCCTGGACGAAGGAAAATCACAAATATCAGCCTGATCCTTGGGTGGTCCACACTGACGTGGATCCCACCATAATGTATTTGCACCCTCCATCCATGTGGGACCCGTATGATACATGTGTTTTAACCAGACCGTCCAGCAGTGGGACGGTGGTGGACGACTGGATGAATGTATTTCATCCACTGTCCATCTGTGTGGGAGCCCACCTTGTGTGCATTGCACATCCAAACCGTCCGTACGTGGGTCCCCATGGCATCCTCATCCTCCCCGTCCATTCAGTTGGGGAGCCACGCATGTGGACCCCACCATGATGCATGCGTTGCATCCCACTGTCCATCTGAGGACGTGGGATCCACCGTGATCTAAGTGTTTTATCCACGCTGCTGGCCCCCACGTGGGACCCACGTGTTGAGTGGAAGCAGGTTGGCTGGCGTACCTCACACTAGCAGGCAGCTGGTGTGATTGAAGTCAGTAAATTCTGGTGGGCCACACCTTGATGTACGTGGTGTATTTGCACCGTCCAGCAGGTCTGGACGGTGGGCCACACCTTGAAGTATTTATTGTATCCACATCAACCATCCAGCACCCGTGTGGGCCCACCCACACATGTTGCACGTGTGGGATGGGACCCACCTTGATACACGTATTACATCCCAGCCTTTCGTCCGTTTTTTGAACGGTGGGCCTCCCTGTTGAAGACGTCAGCAAGTTCACCATGGAGCTTGTGTTGTATTCACGCCAGCATTTCGTGTGGGACCACACGTGTTGTATGTGTTATCCATACCCTACAATGATTTGGACAGTGGGGATCACCTGGACGTATGGATCCACGTCCTCCACCTGTTTGGCATCCACGCAGTCCATTGTTTTACATCCAGCCGTCCAATCAGGTGGGACGTTGTTGGATGTGTTTCATCCTCACCATCTATAAACAGGACAGTGGGACCCATGTGATGTATGTTTTGATCCACACTATCCATTTGTGTGGGCCTGACCATGATATACGTGTATTGTACATGCTGTTCAGCAGTTGGACAGGTGCTGACGGTGCTGGACAATGCTTGGACAACAAGGTTTTATATGGACCATGTTTGGACAGCGCTGATTTATATGGGAAATGTTTTGATGGTGCTGATTTACCTGGATAATGTTTGGGCAGTGCTGATCATCATTAGAGTGTCATGTGCCCCATATAATGATAATGTACAGCGATACACATGTTGCACCTACAACTATTGAAATGATTTTAGATGTAATTCAAAATTCCCACTTGAGGCCCACTTTGATATACTTATGGCCCACCTACGTGGGACCCACCTGATGGCATTACTTTATCCACAACGTCCCACTAGGTGGGACCCACTGATGTATTTGCTACATCCCACCATCCCGTACGTGGACGGTGAATTGCATGTGTTTCGTCAACGTCGTCCATCTGAACAAAGAGAAAACACTAATATCAGCTGGATCCTTCCAGCTGGTGGGGCACCACGTGGGACCCACCGTGAATATATGTTATACTCCCACCGCCCATTTATTTGGACGCTGCTGGACTGACGTCCAACAGCTGTGGGACTTACTTTGATGCATCTGTTCTTCCACTGTCCATTTGTGGACTGGTGGAAACCCACCTATTGTGTATTTGAAACCCACCTGTTATGTATTTGAGGCCCATGCGCAAGGCCTGATGAGATGTATTTATGGCCCATGTTTGAGGCCCATATGATGTATTCGAGGCCCACGTGATGCGGCCCATTGTGACGTGTGGCCCATTTAATGTATTCGAGACCCAGATACGTGGTCCATTCGATGTATTCGAGACCCATGTGTAGGGCTCACCTGTTGTGTATTCGAGGGCCGATGTGATGTATGTGTGGCCGTTATGTTGCGTATGAATCCCTTATGTGGGCCACTCCTTGGGAGTAATGTTGGTTAGATGTCCACATTGATGGGCAATGATGGTTAGATGTTCTCATTGTGACCTTCCATTAGGCCTTGTTCAGCCCATTCTCATCGATTCCGATTGTCATGACCGATTGCCGATTCTGATTATCGATCGATTCCAATTGTCATGACCGATTGCCGATTCCGATTGACGTGACCGATTTACTGATTCTGATTATCGATCGATTCTGATTATCATGACCGATTACCGATTCTCATTGACGTGACCGAATTGTCGATTCCAATTATCGATCGATTCTGATTGTCGTGACCGATTACCGATTCCGATTGACGTGACCGATTTGTCGATTCTGATTATCGATCGATTCCGATTGTCGTGACCGATTGCCGATTTCGATTGACGTGACTGATTTACCGATTCCGATTATTGACTGATCCCGATTGTCGTGGCTGATTGCCGATTAGTGATCGAGGCCGTTTATCATGACCGATTGCAGATTCCAATTGATGTAACCGATTTGCCGATTATTGACAGATCCCGATTGTCGTGGCCGATTGCAGATTAGTGATTGAGGCCGTTTATCATGACCGATTGACGTGACCAATTTACCGATTCTGATTATTGACCGATCCTGATTGTCGTGGCCGATTGCTGATTCCGATTAACGTGACTGATTTGCTGATTCCGATTATTGACCGTTCCCAATTGTCGTAGTCGATTGCTGATTCCGATTAACTTGGCTGATTTGCCGATTCCGATTGACGAGGCCGATTATCGATGTCGATGCCGATTGTTGACTCCGACTCCGATTGTCGAGGCCGATTCCGATTCTGATTATCGAGGCCGATTCTAATTTGTCAAGGCCGATTGTATAGGCCGATTCCGATTGTCGATGCCGAGTATCGAGGCCGATTCGGAATGTTGATCCCGATTGTTGAGGCCGACCTCGATTGTCGAGGCCGATTTCGATTGCCATGACCTATATGATGAACATGCGACCCGTAGTTGAGGCCCATTATGACACGTATAAGGCCCATGATGCATGGCCCATTTGATGTATTCAAGACCCATGTGTAGGCCCCACATGTCATGTATTTGAGGCCCATGAGTAAGGCCCATTGTGATGTATTCATGGCCCATAGGTAAGGCTTATTATGATGTATTCATGGCCTATGGGCAAGGCCCATTGTGATATGTATTAGGCCTATGAGCAGGGTCCGCTTGTTGTGTATATGTGGCCCTTGAGTAAGGCCCATCGTGTTGTATATTAGGCCTTTGTGTGAGGCCGCGGGCCCATTATATGTTTGGCTCTATGTGTCCATTCCTTGGGGGCAATGTTGGTTAAATGTCCACATTGTCAAGGCTGATTGATGCCGGTTATTGATACCAATTATGAGTATGTGGCAGCATAGCATCATAATACATGCCCATACGCATCATTTGCATGTTTGTTATGAGATATGATTGACTATTGCATATGCCACATGGTAGGTTGTTCATAGGGCTCCTTGATAGGCTGAGTTGCCCCCCCCCCCCCCAATGAGAGCATGGCATGCACAGGATTGATGCATGATTAGACTGTGTGACTCATGCATCTCGCATTTGTGTGACATGACCACCATATGCCCTAGCGGCATCAGGGTCGTTGCCTCCACAGGTATTTCATGGATGGCCAGATGGGACATTGAAAGTCCCAGAACCCTCTTGGTTCCAGAGGTTGCTCCAACGTCTAGACCGAGTGGATGCATGAGCGCATGAGGGTCGTATATCGTTAGGCCACGTCTCTCATTGTGTTGTGGTCGGTTGGAAGGGGGTACGGCCTTACTTGCCCGAGAGGAGGGGGCAATGCTAGGCTGAGTCTGACCAGCTCGAGGAATGGGTCCGCTATCGACGAGTGGGGCCCAATATTGGCAGGCGGATAGTGAGGTCTCTTCCACTCACCTTGTTGCGCCGATGAGGCGGCAATCTGGTTTGGAGTGTAATACACCCCGGTGATTTCCCAGAGAGGAACTGTACTGATATGTGAACTTATTGAATAGGAGTGCATACTCATGCATTTGTTTCATTCACTATCCACTTGGGCTGGTGGTGCACAACTAATTGTTGTGTACCTTCGCACGGCCTGGATTTCGGTTGGGCGCACGACTGACCTGAGATCAGGAGTTTACCACGTTGAGTCTGACTATCCAAATTTTGGTATGAGACTGGTTTGGATAGAAGTCCCTTGTGATGGACCCCATATCCTGCGATACTACATACTATCATCCCGACTTCATTCCAGCTTGGCCATTTCATTCGCACCGCATATCACATTACATCGGCAATACTTAGTATTTTGGGTTGCCATGTTTCTACATTGATATGGCTGTTAGTACTCATGCCTTGCATCGCATAGCCTTGGTACGGCTAATGGCACTCATGGACTTATCAGTATATTTCCGCTTATTTCGATATTGTATGACTTATGGCTTTATATCCTCGACATCTAATATATGGCTCGCTTTAACACCTCATTTGCATAGCTGATTTCCATTGTGTACCCTGATATTATATTACTCATGGACTTACTCTGATTACTCTGATATTGCTTACTTGGCACTTACTTTGTGCACACACTTTCACCACCCACTAAGCTTTCTATAAGCTTATGCACGATAGATGCGTGCAGGTGGCATTAGGTTGTAGCAGCGTTGAGCTTAGAGCATGCAGCGGACCTCTGGAGCTTTGATTTTGTCTTATGTATTACCCTTTCAGCATTGTATTCAAATGATTATATTAGTGGATATGTGATGATGATGTTGCCTTTGTGATTTGGGTAAACTTGTGGTTATGCTTATTATGAGATAAATATACACTGAGAAAAAAAATCCTCCTTGTAGGATCCCAGGATCGGAATCTGGCGTATAGGTGCTAGAAGCCGAGAATGGGGTACTACGGAGGCTGTCGGCACCGGATTCGGCGATCGGGAATTTTGTGAGCCCGGTTTCCGAGTTTGGAGTGTGACAGTTGCGTAGGACTTTTAATCTTTCATGACCTTATTGTTGTTGAGTTCAGATCCCTAGGGAATCAACTCATCCCACAAATTGGCGAGAAACCTTCGCTCTGTTAATTGGATGGTGAGCCGACTCCTCTGTCGAGGAATCGGGTCACCCCTCGGATTTTTTCTTGACTAAGAGGGGATGCCTTGTCGAATTTTTGTGGGATAACGTTCTAACCCCTTCTTTAAGGGATCAGTTCATTTAGTCCGCCTCTGCATATGAGAGGCAACTTTTCCTTAGTAGATAACCTGTTTATGTAGATAAGAAGAGGTGAATTTCATGGAGAGCCTTAAAGGCTAGTCGCTCGGAGACACAAATTTATTGAAAGCCTTAAAGGCTAGTCGTTGAGAAACGTACATTTATTGAGAGGCTTAAAGGCTATTTCATCATGGATAGTAAACTTTCAAGTGCTCGGCATTCCAGGGGTGGCGGAGCTGACGACCTTCGAGGTCTTCTAGGTGGTAGGAGCCCGATTTGATCGATCAGATCACACGGTAAGGCCCTTCCCAGTTAGGCCCGAGTGTCCCAGCCCCCGGCTCAGCCATGTTTTGGAAGACCCGACGTAGGACTAAGTCTCCTGGGCAGAACCACCTAGCCCGAACTTTAGAATTGTAGAACTTTGTTACCTGTTGATGTCGAGTGGCGGCCCGGAGCTTAGAAATATCTCTGTCTTCTTCGAGCAGATCTAGGTTGGCTGTAATTTGCTCGGTATTCTGGTCCTCCTGGTAATTTCTAACCCGAGATGTTGGAAGGCCAATTTCGACTGGCACCATTGCTTTCGAGCCATAAGAAAGTGAGAATGAGATCTCCCCCATAGATGACTAACTCGTGGTCCTTTAGGCCCAGAGGACGAATGGGAGCTCCTTGGCCCAATTGCCCTTCGCCTTCTCCAACTTCGTCTTGAGATGATGCTTGATTACTTTATTAATAGCTTCTACCTGTCTGTTGGACTCTAGGTGTCGAGGGGATGAGTATGCATTTGTGATGTCGAGCCCTGTGCACATTCCCTGGAACTTGTCGTTGTCGAACTATTTGCCGTTATCGGACACAATGGTGTGTTGGATCCCGAACCAACAAATAATATTTTTCCAGACAAAACCAATCACCTTCTACTCTGTGATTTTTGCAACGGGCTCGGCCTCGACCTACTTGGTGAAGTAGTCGACTGCGACAATGGCGAACTTGACTTGCCCCTTTCCTGTTGGTAGATGACCGATGATGTTAATCCCCCACTGAGCGAATGGCCATAGACCGCTCATAGGAGTCATTTCCTCCGTAGGTTGCCTCGGCACAGCCGCATAGCGTTGGCATTTGTGTACTTTTGAACGTAGTTCTTCGAATCTTCCTTGATAGTCGGCCAAAAATATCCTTGTCGGAGTATCTTCAGGGCCAGGGCTCAGCTGCCAGAGTGGTTTCCGCAGATCCCTTCGTAAATCTCTCATATCACATAATTTGCCTTATTGGGTCGGAGGCACTTGAGGTAGGCCTGAGAATGTCCTTTCTTATACAGAGTACCGACCAGGATGATATACCGTGCCGCCTTGATCCTCAGGCACCCGGCTTCCAGCCTATCCGGGGGGACCTCGCCGGTCGTGAGGTAGTTATAGATCAGATCCATCCAGCTCGAAGTAGTATCTACTGGATTGACTGCTTTCTCCTCCGACCGGTTGATGCTCGGATGTTCTATGAACTCCAAGGGAATGACTCGCGGGATCTTACCTTCCGTGGTCGAAGCTAGCTTTGCTAGGGCATCGGCCCATGAATTTTCTGCTCTGAGGATTTGATGGATGGTGCAACTCCAAAACCTTTCAATCAATTTTCTTGCCTCATCTAGATAAGCAATCATTCTTATTTCCTTGGCTTCATATTCGGCGGAGATGTGGTTCCCCACTAACTGAGAATCGGATCGGACCTGAATCGACTGGACCCACGACTTGCTGTCAGTCTAAGTCCAGCGAGCAGGGCTTCGTATTCCGCCTTGTTGTTAGAGGCCTTGAAGTCGAGCCTGATCGCATACTAAATGGACGTAGAATCAAGCGCGATTAGAACAATCCCTGCTCCAGCATGTTTGGCGTTAGACGACCCGTCCACATAAAGAATCCACCCCGGTTCTGATGTCGCCTTTTGATCGTTCGAGGGAACAGGTGAAGGAGTCGTCTCAACTTCGGTATTGATCTCTTCTTCGCTCGGACTTATGAATTCTGCAATGAAGTCAGGCACGGCTTGCCCTTTAATTGTTGTTCTCGGACGAAACTGGATGTTGAACTCACCAAGTTCGATGGCCCACTTGGTTAGCCGACCTGAAACTTTGGGCCTCTGGAGAACTTGTTTAAGAGGAGAATCGGTCAACACCACAACGGAATGAGCTTGAAAGTAAGGGCGTAACCTTCGAGCTGAGATGATGAGGCTGAACGTTAGCTTCTCCAGAGGCGGATATCTCGTCTCGGCGGGCACCATGGCTTTGCTTACATAATAGACGGGGTGTTGTTTGCCTCCCACCTCTTTAATCAGGGCCGAGCTGACGGCCGAGGTCTATACTGCAAGATACAGGAACAGGGGCTCACCTTCTTCAGGTTTGGACAGTAGGGGTGGTGAGCCCAAGTACTGTTTCAGTTGCTGGAAGACTTGTTCGCATTCCGACATTCATTATGCCTTCTTATGACCCTTCAGTTGTTGAAAGAAGGAGAGGCATTTATCTGTGGCTCTGGATATGAAACGTCCGAGTGCGGCTACTCGTCTAGTGAGACGTTGTATTTCCTTGATAGTCCGAGGCGAAATCATGTCGATGAGTGCTCTGATTTTATCAGGGTTTGCCTCAATGCCTCTCTGACTGACCTGAAACCCGAGGAATTTACCGGAGCCAACTCCGAAAGCACACTTCGAGGGATTCAGCTTCATCTGATATTCTCGAAGGATGACAAAAGTTTCTCCGAGGTCTGTTAAGTGGTCGGATGCCTTGACGCTTTTCACGAGCATGTCATCAACATATACTTCCATCGTATGTCCGATCTGTCTGGCGAACATTTGGTTCACCAATCTCTGATACGTGGCCCCAGCATTTTTCAGGCCAAACGGCATGACCCGGTAACAGTAGAGCCCCTTGTTCATGACAAAGGTAGTCTTCTGCCTGTCTGGAGGATGCATTGCGATCTGATTATATCCGGAGTAAGCATTCAGGAAAGAAAGTAATTCATGCCCCGCTGTGCTGTCCACCAACTGATCGATCCGAGGTAACGAGAAGCTATCTTTTGGACACGCCTTGTTTAGGTCCGAGTAGTCTACGCAGACCCGTCATTTTCCGTTAGCCTTCTTGACGAGGGCCACATTTGTGATCCACTCGGGATAATGTACCTCTTCTATGAAGCCGACATCGAGTAGTGTGGAGACTTCGTCAGTGATGGCTTCATATCGCTCGACATCGAATGGTCTCCTCTTTTGCTTCACGGGTTTGTGATCCGGGTCCACGTTCAGCCTGTGGACCATGACGCCTGGAGAGATCCCGGGCATATCTTTATGCGACCATGCAAAAACGTCATTGTGCTACCGTAGAAAGGTTAGCATTTCAGACTGCTGCTCAGGGTTCAGTGTAGTTCCGAGTTGGACAGTTCTGCTCGAATTTGCCTCGTCGAGCGGTACTTTCTCTAGATCTTCTACGGATGATTCTTACGCGGGTCCTTTAAGGTCTAGCATGTTGATAATGAATGCTTGTTTAACCGACCCTTTCTTGACTGCTATAACATAGCATCTCCGAGCTTCACGTTGATTGCCTCGGAGGTATCCTGTTCCGCCCTCGGTGGGAAACTTCATCAGCAAATGATAGGTAGAAACGACTACTCTCATTGCATTGAGGGAAGGCCTGCCCAGGATAACGTTATGTACGGATGAAACATTGACGACAAGGAAGTCCACCATAAGTGCGACTTGATGTTGTCCTTCCCCCACAGTTACCGGGAGGGAGATGGCTCCTTCGGAGATTACTTTTTCTTCGATAAAGCCATGCAGGGGGGATCTTCACAGGTCTGAGGTGGGACCTTAGAATCCCCATTCTTTCAAAGGCTTTAGAATAGATTACATCGGCGGAGCTCCTGGTGTCGACCAAGATGCAGTATACTTTGCGGTTCGCTATGGTCATAGTAACCACCAGAGCGTCATCGTGCAGGTGCTGGATTCCACATGCATCATCTTCCGTGAAGGTCAAACTGCACGGGCTGACCCGGAATTCCTTACTGGGCCGCTCGGTCAAGTGGACGTAATGTTCCGGATTAGAATTCCGAGAGTGGGCTTTCCGCGCCTTGTTCGAATCTCCTCCACCCGACGAGCCCCCGAAGATGGTATGAATTTCAGATGGCTTTTCTGTGATGTTATTCGGCTGTTCTCGCTCTTGCCTTTGCTCTTCTTTCCGAGCGATTCTTTCTTCCTTGGTGTATCGACGTAGATCTCCCTTTCGAATAAGGGCCTTGATCTCGTCTTTGAGATCTACACAGTCGGCAGTGTTGCGGCCGTGATCTCGATGAAAACGGCAATACTTGCTCTTGTCTCGATGGTCTGGGTCGACCCTCATACAAACAGGCTAATTCTGCAGCTTTTCTCCTCGGATGTCTAATAGAATCTGTTCGGTGGATGTGTTAAGGGGGGTGTAGGAGTGGAACTTTCCCTCCGACCTTCTGCTCAGGCGACGGTCGCGAGGGGCGCGGTCATCGGGCCCTGTCACGCCCCAAACCCGGAGATCGGATTCACAGGAATCCCGATCGCCGAATCCGGTGCCGACAGCCTCCATAGTACCCCATTCTCGGCTCCTAGCTTCCATACGCCAGATTCCGATCCTGGGATCCTATAAGGAGGATTTTTCAATGTACATTTAACTCGTAATAAGCATAACCACAAGTATACCCAAATCACAAAGGCAACATCATCATCACATATCCACTAATATAATCATTTGATTACAATACTAAAGGGAAATACATAAGTCGAAAATCAAGCTCCAGGAGACCGCTGTACGCTCCACGCTCAACACTGCTGCCACCTGACATCATCTGCACGCATCTATCGTGCATAAGCTTATAGAAAGCTTAGAGGGTGGTGTAAGTGTGTGGAAAAGGTAAGTGCCAAGTATTCAATATAATGTTATCATCATACAGTACCGAAAATACTGGAAATTCATAAATCGTACAATATCGGAATAAGCAGAATTACTAACAAAATCATGAATTACCAAAGTAAGCTGAAATACTGATAAGAGCAGGAATTATCATAGTAAACAGAAATACTGATAAGATCATAAATTATACGATAACAGAGTAAGCGGAAATACGGACAAGTCCATGAGTCAATCAATATTGGAATACGTAATATGAAGCAGCTATGCAAATGAGGAGTCATAAAGGGGCCAAATATCACATGCTGAGGATGCGATGCAATATGTAATTCCTGACGAGTCCACGAATAGTGTCAATCGTATCTAGACCATATAAATACAGAAACACAGTAACCCAAAATACCATATGCCGTGGATGTAATGCAATATGCAGTGCGAATGGAATGACTATGCTGGAGTGTGAAGTCGGGATGATAGTACGTAGTATCGCGGGCTATGGGGTCCATCACAAGGGACTTCTATCCAAACCAGTCCCATACCTAAATTTGGATAGTCAGACTCAATGTGGTAAACTCTTGATCTTAGGTTAGTCGCGCGCCCAACCGAAATCCTAGCCATGCGAAGGTACACGTAACAAATAGTTACGCACCACCAGCCCGAGTGGATAGTGAATGAATGAATGAGTATGCAACTCCTGCTCAATAAGTCCACATATCAGTACGGTTCATCTTTGGGATCATCACCGGGGTTTAGTACACTCCAAATGGCACTGTCGCTCTCCCAGCCGCACAGTCCAAGTGAGCGTAAGAAACCTCACTATCCGCCTGGCCAATAGTCTGCCAATACCTATCCGGCACGTCGATAGCGGACCCATTCCTCGAGCTGGTCAGACTCAGCCTAGCAATGCTCCCTGCGCTCGGGCGGGTAAGGCCACACCCCCTCCCAACCGACCACGACACAGTGGGAGACGCGGCCTCCTGGTATTCGGCACTCAGACGCTCATATATCCACTCGGTCTCGACGTTGGGGCGTCTCCTGGCCACGGAGGTTTAGGAATTTTCACCCAGGGACATCTATGGCGCCCGTATGCTAGAACCAAATATTTCCGGTGTCCCCTCTGGCCATCCACGATATGCCTGTGGAGGCTACAGTCCTGATGTCGCTAGGGCATATAAAAATCACAATGCAAGATGCATGAGTCATACAATCCAGACATGCATCAATCTTGTGCATACCGTGCGCTCATGTGAAATAACCTCCGCCTATCAGGGAGTCTCATAAAAACACGCTCAATGATATACACAATGATCAACCACATCTCATAACAAACATGCAGATGATGCGTATGGGCATGTATCATGATATTATACTGTCAAATACTCATAATCAGTATAAATAACGGGCATCGACAATCAATCTGACAATGTGGACATTTAACCAACATTGCCCCCAAGGAACGACCCTCATAGATCTTAACATATAATGGACCCACGGCCTCACACAACGGCCTAATATACAACACAATGGGCCTTACTCAAGGGCCGCATATACACAACATGTGGATCCTACTCATGGGCCTCACAATGGGCCTTGCTCATAGGCCATGAATACATCACAATGGGCCTTACCCATGGGCCACGAATACATCATAATGGGCCTTATCCATGGGCCATGAATACATCACACTGGGCCTTGCCCATGGGCCTCAATTACATGACATGTGGGCCCTACACGTGGGTCTTGAATACATCAGATGGGCCAAGCCCCATGGGCCTAATATATATCACAATGGGCCCTGCCCATAGGCCATGATTACATCACAATGGGCCCCAACTACGGGTCGCAATGCATCATGTAGGGCCTCAACAATCGGAATCGGCAATCTGTCACGATAATCGGCCTCGATTGCTAATCGGCTAATCGGCCACGACCAATCAGAATCGGTAATCGGCCACGTCTATCGATAATCGGCCACGGTCGGTAATCGGTCAATCGGCCACGACAAGCAGAATCGGCAATTGGCCACGTCAATCGATAATCGGCCATGATCAGTAATCGGTCACGATAATCGGCCTCGATCGGTAATCGGTCAATCGGCCACGACAAGCAGAATCGGCATTCAGCCATGATCGATAATCAGTCACGGTAATTGGCCTCGATCAGTAATCGGTCAATCGGCCACGACAAGCAAAATCGGCATTCAGCCACGATCGGTAATCAGTCACGGTAATCGGCCTCGATGAGAATAGGCCGAACAGGGCCTAAGGGAAGGTCGTAACGTGGACGTTAAACTATCATTGCCCATCAATGTGGTCATTCAACCAACATTGTTCCCAAGGAGTGACCCACATAGAGCCAAATAAAACATATAGTGGGCCTATGGTCTCACACAATGGCCCAATACACATCACTTATGGGCCTTTCTCATGGGCCGCACATACATCACAATGAGCCTTGGCACATGGGCCATAAATTCATCACATCGGGCCTCATATACATCAAGTGGGCCGCAAACATGGGCCAAAAATACATCATGATGGGTCCCATGGATAGGCTGCACCAATGGGCCTCAAATGGGCTTGGACTACACCAAAAATCATTTCACTAGTTGTAGGTGTATTACTGTACACTATCATTCCATGGGGCACATGGCCCACTAATGATGATCCGCACTGTCCAAACATTGACCAAGTACATCAGCACCATCCAAACACTGTCCATGTAAATCAACACTATCCAAACATTGCCCAGCACATCCAAACATTGGACAGTACCGTCCAAACATTGTCCAGCACCGTCCAACATAATCTAGATGGTGTGGATGAAATAATATATCATGATGGTGTCCACGTAGTGGCCCACCAGAAATTTGAATCTGCCTCAGTTTACTCCCAAGCCTTAAACGAGCTTGCCAATGGATGAATGGTTTGGATGGAATACATCCACACGTGGGACCCACAGAACTTACTGATGTCTATCTAGCAGTGGGTCCCACCATCCGGACGACTTGAATATCACGAGCATGTCATGAGGGGACCCACCGTTCAAATGGATGGACGACATAGATAATACACGTTCATTATGATGGGGATCCACCGTCCATGAGCTGGACGGCGGATGTAACACACCATCAAGGTGGGTGCCAGGTGATGGCCCACCGCACATACAACAGCCGCATGGCTGGCTGCTGATCAACACACGCCAGCCATCCAAATCCTCAAAAAAGGTGGGTCCCACATGGGGCCCACACGTACGGACAACCACCTCCACATATATAAATATATAATATTTTATTTATTTATTTATTATTATTATTTTTTTTAAAAAAATCCCACTGGCGTCCAGAAAGATGGACCGCTTGATGGAATACATACATTGGTGTGGCCCATCGTCCAAGCAATGGACGGTGGGGATCCACACGTGCAAACATGGTGAGATCCACCATGATATGAACGGCGTGGATGTACACCATACATCACAGTGCACTCCATTTTGGACAAAAACCCATCCCTCAGTGGTGCCACGTGGATGAAACCCACGGAAGATGGCGCATAGAGAGAGAGGTGGGTCCCACGTAGAGCAATCACCACAAAATACACAATATATATTATATTATTACATTGAATACTTAAAACAGTCCAGCATCTGGACGAACTGTGTGGATTTAAATCCATACCTCGGTGGATCCCACCACCTGCACGGGTAACACATGTAAGGTGGGCCCCACATACAGTATAGTCGGTGTGTATACAACACATGCACCATGTGGGTCCCACGTCCAGACCTTGGACAATGAGGACACACAACACATATACATCACAATGAAGCCCCACCGTCTAGCCATTTGGACGGTGCGGACGGTGTGGATCAAAGCATACATCAAGGTGGATCCCACTACATGTGGGCCCTTAAATCACAAAACTAAAATAAAATAAAATCACAAAGATGTAGATCCAAGATCACCCACCTTAGATTTCTCCTTCCTTCTTCCGCCAATGCATGCTAGAGCTCCAATTGAACAATTTCAACGGTCGGGATCAAACTTGGATGGTGGAGATGAGAGATAGGAAAGTGGGCCACACAAGCTCTCCCATGGAAGCTTGCTTGGACGTGGGATGCTTGCTTGGAGAATGAGAGAAAATGAAAGAGAGAGAGAGAGAGAGAGAGAGAGAGAGAGAGAGAGAGAGAGAGAGAGATGATGGGAGAGGAGTGATGGGAGAGAGATGGTGAGGTGATGGGTAAGTTGACTTTAGGTAAGGGTGATGTAAGAGGGGGATGGGTGCTTGTACTTGATTTGATGGGATGAAGTACTTGACTTATGACATGATTGATGGGACATTCTCTTGGGATTTGCAATGCGCGGCGTTTTCCTCGAACTGAACGCGGGCCGACATCTTCTAACCTGGGTATCGGGTCGGTGCATGAGTCACGGCATTGGAACCGCGGCGACGGCGCGGTCGCCAAGGTATAGGTTTCGGGTCGAGCCGACTTTGGCATGCAAGTCTCGTCTTAGGATCGTGCGCAACGTTGACTTTAAGTCGAGGATTGCCGGAATTCGACCGGAAGGATCGCGGAAGCCTTCGAAACAGTATGGACTAGGATACGGGTCTTACAGGCCCTTTGCTAGTCGGCTGGGATTCTTCGTTCCTAGGCCTCTTCCCTTTACCATTCGGCTTCGCTACTTGGACATTCTTGCAGGCATTGGAGAATTCGTCGGCGTTAGTATACTTCTGAGCTCTGGCAACGAGTTCTGCTAATGTCTTTGGTGGGTTCTTTCCAATGGAGAAAGTGAACTTTCTTTCTTTTAGGCCGCTAAATACGGCAGCGAGTGTCATCTTATCGTCGTAATCTTCTACTAGTAATGCTTCGTCATTGAAGCGAACAATGTAGTCTTTCAACGACTCCTTCGGCTCTTGCTTGATAGCAAACATGTGAGTATTGGGATTTCGACTTCTCTTATCGCTTATGAATTGGGTAAGGAATAGTCGACTCAACTCTGCGAAGGAACTGAGGGAATTAGGTTTGAGCTGTCAGTACCAACTCCGAGCGGATCCTGTAAGGGTGATTGAAAATTCCCTGCACATCATTGTATCCATTGCCGTTTGGATTTGCATCCACGAACGATAAGCCTCCACATGCTCGGATGGGTCACCAGACCCAGAGTACTGAATGATGGGAGGTATCCGAAACCTCTGTGGCATCACCTCATCCATGATAGTAAAGGTGAAAGGAGGCTCGGTCTCTTCCATCATTGCTTGAACAGCCGCGGGAACTAACGACGACGGTTGTTTCTTTTCCAATGTCTGGATCTTATTGCTGAGCTCCGCAAACCGTGCTTCCCAATGATCTTTATTCTCAGCTACTATCTCATGAGTGTTTTCTATTTCCGAAGTCCTCCTTCCCCTCCTCTGTTCCAGTTCGTAGCGGAGATCCGTTGGTGTCAGGGCTAAGGTGACTTAGGCATTTGTCGGAGCTCAAGTTGTCGTGTTCCTGGCTGATACTCGGACTTGAGTCGGGGGAGGATTCTGAATAGAAGTTGGTGCCTGAGGGGGTTGACGCGGGGGCCCCTCGAGTCTCATAATCCTCGGTGCGGAATGAGCCTCCACATCCGGACCAATTGGCTCAGGAACATGGTTTTCTAGAACAGGGTGTGGTTGCGGTTCCTGTCACTGTTACTTCATTTGGTTGATCTCATTGCGCAAGGCTTGTATTTCGCTTTGCATTGCGCGGTACTTGCTTACTCTATTATACGAACGCTGGGAAGGCCATGGGGCCAATTCGGTGTGAAGCAAAGAAGATGAACGAGTCTGCTCTGGTTCCACAGCTACCACTTTCTTTTTTCCTCTCGCCATTATGCTCAAGAACAGGAACCTAACCTTTTGTATCAGGTTCCCACAGACAACGTCAAAAATGTTGATGACTAAATTGGATCACCCTCCACTCCGTGCGGCGTGTCTCTGGGGGACCCTGGTCCTGCACAAAGGATTAGCAAAGGAGACCCTTGCTAAGCCGGGGGACCCTCCGATGCCTAAGTCAGGTCAAGGGAATCTGGGTCTAAGTTAAAAGGTAGAGGGAAAGCGCAAGATATTGCGTACCTGTAGCAATGGGGTCTCATTGTATTTATACCTGAACATCGGACAGTTTGGGTCCATTATTCTCGGCACGATTTACTCAATCAGTAGAATACTAAGATCGTGGAGATATGACTCGTAATCCGGAGATCGTGTAACATATTGTGCGTATCCGTAGGCGAGACAGTCGGTTATGTCCTCTTAAGGCAGTTTCCTAGTTTAGTTTGACGCATGATGCACCCACACTCTGGCCCGGCCTCGGCTTGGGACATCTCTCCTCGGATGAAGATGAGGATAAGGACGAGCCCCTGGCTCGGATAACCTTCTTCTGATGAAGATGAGGATGAGGACGAGGCCTCAGCTCGGATGACCTTCTTCTGATGAAGATGAGGATGGGGACGAGGATGATAACTCAGCTCGGCCAACTTAGGGTTATAGTCCAGAGGTACGCTCGCGCCCTACCTGATGCTTTCCTTCATTCGTATCTCTAGTCCGAGCCGAGTACTGGCCTAGATTGATGAGGGACTCGGCTTTTCCTGCACCTCGAGATAGGGGCACTGTTATGACTCAAGAGTGAATCCTTGTGTACCATGTCGGAAGTTCGCGTCCGATCAGGTTAGTACAATGTTAGCCCTCGAATTTTCGGGAGCTCAATCTTCCCATAACAGTACTCTTTAGCGTTTCTTTGCAAGTACCCTGGAGTTGATAACGAAGTGACCCACCTTGGACTGTCAAGGGTCAAGAACCGCCCCATTTTAGAGATCCTGACCGTTCAATTCATGGGCCTTCACATTTGTTAGTTTTTGGTTTACGTTTTCAGCTCTCCCTTTCTCCATGTGGATATTCTTTCCAATGCAGTATGATAGTACGGTGCACAACTACAGGACGCGGTTTGGCTGGTGAACCTAACATCAGCCATCTGGCTGTTGTCAAAGTTCTGTTGGCCCCACCATGACGTGTGTATTTTATCCACGCCGTTCATTCATTTTTACAGCTCATCTTAGGGCATTGGCCAAAAATGAGGCAAATCCAAAGCTCATTTGGAGCACATCAAAGTAAAAGGTGGGATTGAACGCCCACCGTTGAAAACCTTGGGGACCACAGAAATTTTGGATCAAGCTGATATTTGTGTTTTCCCTTCATCCAGGGTTATATGAATCTATGAACAGGTTGGATGGCAAAGAAACATTCCGGTGGGTCCCCAAGAATTTTTCAATGGTAACCGTTCAATCCCTACTGTCTCTTTGGTGTGGAACACTTGAGTTTTGGATCTTCCTCATTTTGGGCTCATACCTTAAAATGAGCTTTAAATTTTGAATAGACGGTGTGGATAAATAAAAAATGTCACGGTGGGTCCCACAGAGCTTTGACAGCAGATAGCTTGCTGATGCTGGGGTCACCAGCCAAACTGCGTACTTTTACTTGAACTTCTATACATTGTTAGGCTGGGCTGGGCTTGGGCTGAAAGTGCTTAAAGCTGTAGGCAACCCCACCTTACATGCATTACAGGTGAAAAACACTCACATGGTACGGCTGTTGTGGGGCCCACATGGAACGCGTGTGACATCCAGCCCATTCAAAAGGTATGACCTACCATGATGTGCACCTGTATAAAGAAAATCAGGCCAAAATTAGGTGGACCAAACAATAGAGTTGTAACAACTGCCCCAAATCAATCAATTTCAAGTGATGGGTTCCACATGGTATATACATGACATCCAACCCATCCAAATATAAAAAGTATTTCAATCCAATCAAGTGGGCCCCACCAATTGAATTAGAAGATTTTGAGCTGTTTGTGCATTATTTTTAATGGTGTGACCCACCAAATGGTTGAATCAGCCTGATATTTATGGTGTCTAAGCATCGTGAGGGCACACCTATTGTATGGAATGGATGTAAGACAAATCATGCCTCTGCACAAGATGGATGCTTAAAGATCCTATAGTTGGAAGCTGTGGGGTTCACAGAAATTCCCTTCACAAATCCACTCCGTCCATCAATTTTGCAATACCATAATAGGACAGGAGTTTAAAAATTAGGAAGATCCAAAACTTAAGTGGACCTCACCACACCTAAAAGTGGGAACTGAAAAGACCACCATTGAAACCTACCTGAAACCGACAATGATGTTTATATGCTATCCAAACCATTCAAATGGTTACTACCACTCAGATAAACTTTTGTAACAAATATCATCCTGCTAAAGAAAGCCTTCTGTGGGCCCACATGTTTCAAATGGTGGGCGTTCGATCCGTGATGTTTTGTGTAGTGTGGCCCACATGAGTTTTGGATATGCTTGGCTTTAGATTCCTATCCTATTGTTGGCTTAAAAACTGATTGACAGAGTTAATTTGTGATGGACATCTACGTGGCGCCAGGCACAGGCAATCTGTCTCCGCACAAGCTGTCCGACCAAAGCTCCCGTGGGGCCCACCGTGATTATCTATTTATCCGTGCCGTCCATCCATTTTCTCATATCATTTTAAGTTACGAGCTAAAAATGAAGCACATCGAACGCTCCAGTGAATACCACACCAAATAGTGAGCTTGGGTTGCATTAAATACACAGTGAGATAGTCAAGATGCATTAAATGCAAGAGTCATCCCTGATATGGTCGACTCGAGGGTTGTAACATATTAGTTGAAATAAAAAACTGCACGTGAAAATGTTACCCTCACATACATAATCTAGGTACTTACGAAATTTTTTCGACTCTGAGTCAGTGTAGTGAGTTTCTCTAAAGGTTATAGAAAGTATCGAACAACTAATTACTTTGGCGATCAAACAAAGCAAATACTCCTGAGTGATCATGTAAGAAGGGACATCATATCCAATCAGTAGGGGGACCCCCTGTAAGGCCACAAAAAGCACAAGAGTACTACTTTTCATATTCATTCCTATACTTGTGCTAATCATGTATGAAAGGGTTGTAATTGGTTGCTTGTAATACCGTAAAAAGTGCGGTGACAATCACAACATTCTTTTCAAACCCTTGTGACATGTGCAAATTATTTATTTTCAGACAATTGGCTTACACAGATACTAAGGAATGCAACGAATTCAGACCACATCCAAATCTAACTAGTGAGGGTGGGGTGTCCACTTGCTTTGGCACTCAGTTGCGAGCTGAAAGTACCCTGGTTTGTCAATTGTCGTGACATTATAGTCATAGAGTCCAGTGAGCCCTATATGAAGACTACAAGCTAAAGACTCAACAAGTGGATGTGTGCAAAAGTCTCCAAAATGTAAATATAAACCTCACATCACATGACCAAAACACCGCAGGTAATAATCCTCTTTAGAATTGCTCTAATCTATCTTAAAATCATCTAGAAAAACAGCTTTGGTAGGTTAGAAAATAAAAAAGTCTGCAACTATCGATGACATCATTCGATGTCATCGAGCTCTATTTGATGACATCGACCTTATGCCTGAATATGTCCATCAACCATTCTATATATCTCTGGAATTATTCGATGTAATCGAGACCCACTCGATGTCATCGAAATTCAAACTTCGATAACATCAAGGAAGGCTCAATGACATCGAAATATCAGCACAAAAGGTCCAACGAATTTTAAAGGAAAATCATAATTTATTCGATGACATCGTACTCCTTTCAATGACATCGAATTTCAAATCTCAATATCATCGAGGAAGGATCGATATCATCAAAATAGGAACCAATCTGTCCAGAGAGATTATGAAGGAAAACAAGAATTATTCAATGTCATCGAACTCCACTCAATTCATCGAAATTCAAACTTCGATGACATGGATGTAGTCTCGATGACATTGATGTTGGAATTATATAGACTCTCTCAACATCCTCTAAGTCCTCTTGGTAAGAGAAACTCGATGACATTGGAGTATGTTCGAATCATCAAAGGAAACTTCGATGACATCGAACGCAGACAAATTTCTGCCCATATTTTTTTTAACTGTTTGAACTTTATTGCCTATTTAAAGAGGCATGCTTCTTATGTTCCTTAGTGAGAAAAAGTGTGAGATTTAAGAGAGTTATTGCTAGTTGATCTTCCTTCCATCTTAAATCTCCTTTCTCATTGTAGTCCATCTTTCAATCCCTTGTTAAATGCAATCATTGTGAAATCAATAGATTACATTGAAGAATGAACTCCACCATTCAAGGAACCTTCAAAAACATCTTAATGACAAATTATTAAGCTGAAATTACTTGAATGGTAAATATTCTACAATCTCTTCATCACTTAAAGACCAACATTTAATATATAAGATTCCATAGAATACCTTGACCCAACACCGGCGACTTGCATAGGAAGCATCTACAGTTGTTGTGGATCAAGAAAGCTGAAGACCTTCCATCATCAACAAGGAAGATCACCTTCAGCATGTGTTATCAATGGGGCTCATCTACTTACAAGTAAGTCACTAGAGTTCAGTGACCCTGAAGATCTTTCCTTGTGTAGGACTGGTAGTTAGTGGTTAACATACTAAGACCTTTACGGGCCTTTGACGCGAGAATACATTATTCTTGGGTAGGATGTATTGCCTTGTATAGGCTTCTTGCTATGTCCTTGTGTAGGACGTGTCGCCTTGTGTAAGCATCTAAGGTTGCCTTCTGTAGGCTCCTTAGTTAACCTTGTGTGTAATACCCAGGACTTTTCAATACCCGAGTATTGAAAGTTTTCGAGTGTTACCATGAAATATAACTTAGTATATACATGTATACGATACCAATCTAGTTATCCTAACCTTACACCTATTCTCCAACACGAATTTGACCATTGGGAATGATCTTTATCCATAGATCAAGCCATCCGACCGTTGATTTTAAGACAATATCATCATATGTACAAGTGTTCCCACTTGTCCATCATAACCAACCGTTTAGCCAACTATTCATCAATAGGTAAAGATATCTGACCGTCCACCTGAGTCTCAGATTAGCTCCCATATCACACCCCGAACATCCCTTAGGACCCTTTTGACTATTGACGTTTAAATTCAGAATGATCCGACCATCAGATCAGTGGATATACATAACTGGACTCTCCAATCAAGTTGTATGGCAACCAAAGCTTTAAATCCACCTCATCTAGGGTTGAATGGACCCAATTGGGCCGTTAAAATAAGATGACTGGAGTGGATTTCCTGCAAGCATCACTGTGGGGCCCATTTTAACCACGCAGGTGCACCAAAGGCGTACACTGGCATTGCACCAGGCAAAACGATTAGTCAAAACCATCTTTGACTCGATAAAAGGAGGAAGAGTCCTTCCTTCTTTTAAATTCCCGCTTGTGGGACGTTCGGACGAACGACATCTTGCTGGCATTGATCTGTGGCCCACCTCTGAGATCGGCTCGACCAATCCAAACCGTTCATCGTATAGACACGTGTGATTCGACCAAAACCCGAGCAAAATCTCAAGTTACAGACCTCGTTCGTGCACACAATGAAAGGTGCAACTGACTGCGTGCAATGGAGTTTTCCCGAAAAACAAAAACTCCGTTGCCCTGCTTCCGGGCTGGCAATCCGCATACTCTGGTTGCCGTAATCCCAACCCTTCCCACCGCTGCACGCCGCAACCAAACCCATCACGCTTGGAGGAAAGCTTCAACAAATGGTGGGTCCCACAAGTCCCTGAGGACCAATCCGGTCCTTCCAAGCGATTCAGATCGGACGATAAGGCGTCTAGTGGAAAACCACCATGGACGAATCCGTCGTCTACTCCGTAGGCTGGGAAAACCCATCATCCGTTGATGGGCCCCCATTTGCTGATTTGGAATGTCCATCATGTGGACCTTTATGCCAAAAATCCATCTGTGTGGACACTTTATTGCCATGCAAGATGTTGGACAGATCAGGCCTTAATCTGGGAAAAGACCCACCATTAAACTAGCAGTGTTGTCCGATCAGAGAAATAAGCCACCCATTAGCGAATCATCGGACTCCCAGTGCGCTCAGACAATCTGAGGAGAAGCAATCCCAAGAAGATCAAGACTGCAGATTCCACATGCACACCACAACCGAAAAAGTCACGTGCTTATTTATGCACACACCACATTACGCAAACGGATTTGTGTAAGAAGAGTCTGGAAATTCTTACATCCTATAAACTTCCTCACGCTCGAGAAGACAAAGAAAGGAAAAGAGAGAGGAAGAAACGAGAGAGAAAGAAGGAGAAATCTTTATAACATTCTTAAATCCACATGTTCGGGGATCGTAAATTAGCGAGGAATCAGGTCAAATTAAGTTAGACCCGTAGATGTATTCGCTAAGTTACAGGAAGCGACGTATTAAGAATAAACGTTCGATAACCCAGAATTTAAGTCTTCTCTCCAATAATAATTGGTTGACACAAAGACTATAGACACCAATCAAGACTAAACATTATTACGTGACCTAGGATAAGGTTGGAATCGAATGATTAAGCATCTAAACTCAATCGGGAAATGATTCGACATTAGAGATGAGGGATTCCTTTAAGCTTGCATTAATTTAATTTGATATGAACTATCTTGCCTTTTACGTGCTTTCATAATATTATTCTCTTCCTGCAGTTGTTAATTTACTACCAACAATTATTTATCCTTGGAAATTATGGAATGATGTTAATTACAAGTGATCTTCATTATTTTTGTGGGGCGATGGATACAAGCTCTGCCCTTGCCTTTACCAATTTTGTTGAGTTAGCCCTTGCTACTCTTCTTTTTGTTGAGTTGGTCATTGCCATTCTCCTTTTTGTTGAGTTGACCATTGTCACTCTCCTCTTTGTTGAGTTAGCCATGCTACTCTCCTCTTCATTGAGTTGGCCATTGCCACTCTCCTCTTTGTTGAGCTAGCCATTGCTACTCTCCCCCTTATTTTATTAGTCGTGTGTTATCTAACTTTAAGGCTTGGGTACGTGCCTTGGAATTCCAAAACTCCCATGATTTAAATTATTTCTCTATCAATGGAAGTAATGTGTTAGAGGTATCACAGCTAGTGATTCAATATTTATCGTGGACGTAATACGTTATGGGTAGTGGCCCTCTTGGTCAGCATGTAATTCTGTGGGTTGGTTGGCGTTAGGGGTGTACATCAAGTCGAACCAAGTCGAGTTGGCCTCAGCTCGAACATTGGCTAACCTCAGTTCGAACTCGGCTCGGCTTGGTGCTCGAGCCTGACTGGCTAGCTTGGCTTGGTTCGGTCAACAGCTCGGGCCAGCTCGGGCTGAGTTCGAGCCAAGATCAAGCCGAGTTCATCATTGAGGCATTTCCACAAACACCTAAACTGCGATTTCACAATCCTACTATTTGTAAAACAGAGGCAATAGTTTTACAGGTGTTTTATCAAACACCTTCTAAGTAACATAAAAATCCAAAAAAAAGGTATTTGTTTAATGTACATACCTTGCTTGCCACCAGCCAAACCTTCCTTTCTACCAGCCACATTTAGTTGAGTCATTTTATCAAACAGCTGGTGAGCGACATCAATGGCAAAGTAACCGAGTCACCAAACTGGTTCGATTCGATCTAGATTCAAGCTGGATTCAATTCGAGTCGAGTCGAGCTGGGGCTTGCTCGAACTCAACTCAAACTCATTTTCGAGCTCAAAAAATCAGCTCGAACTCAACTTCGAACCGAGTCGAATCGAGATTTTTCGAGTCAAGTCGAGCGAGCTAACCGATCTAGCTCGGTTCATGTACACCCCTAGTTGGCGTGATACACAATCGATGTAAGTAAATCATCATGCGTGTTACATCACTTTTTCGGGATTAGATGTTGCAAATAATCGCTCCATTAACACATCGTGTTACGTAAATCCCCCAATCGTGTTGTTGTGTCGCCTTGAGATGTTCGCATAAATCCACGTTAATGTTGGACATGTCGACGAATCTCTATAGTTGTGGGATATGGGACGAGTCAGGTTTTCTATGAATTATATTCCACATTATGATGATCATATATATGATAAGTTACACACACTTTGTTAGGCATGCATGCATATAAATTGGTTGCGCATATTGATACTGCTCTTAGTGGTGGAGTACAAGACATATCAAAACCCTTACATTACTTTCATAAATCTCTTGAGTTATTGTTAATCTCAAAAGATAATCATCACTATGAGTAGGGTATTGGCCCTCTCCAACCGTACAAATGATGCAGGTAATGTACAGATTGAAGACCTAGAGGACCATCTCTCTATGGAGGATTATACTGAATGAATAAGAAGATAGTTTCATGATTTAGTTTTATATTTTCGTTGTGAACTCGATAATGTAATAAGCTCCCATTGAGAGGGCATTTGATAATTTGTTGAATTCTTTTACTCTAATGAAATAATAAATACAATCGATTGTATTCTCATGAATGTAATTGGATGTGATTTAAATGAAACAAAAAAAATAATGTGCAATTTTTAAAGCATCCAATTTATACATTATTAACACCCGATTTTCTCGAGCATGAGTATAAACTCAGGCAGTGAAAATTTGAGATGTTACGATGTGTAGGTTGTGAAGGTTGATGGTTAACTTGATTTAAAACCATTTGATAGTGAAATCTGGCACACTCCAAGGGCTAGTGCGTCCGCCGGGAGTGGAGTAGGCACATTGTCGAACCACTATATATTGTTGTATTTGTGATGATTATTTGTACCTATATATTGATTGATTGAATGCTTAAATTATACACAATATATGTTTGATATAATGTAGCAGTTAATTTCTCACTATTGATGTTGTCTTCTTAACTCATGTCAAAATTGGTAGAATTTTTAGTTAAGAAGAAGTAAAATTTTAAAAGTCCTATTCACCCCCCTCTAGGACATTTGGTCATATATCCATACTTTAGTAAACAGTGGTTCTACCACAATTTCACGAGTAACCTCTGCCAAAGATGGACATTTGTAGGCACCTTGCCCCAGAGCTGATAAGATGATCAGAGCTTTGTTGGGACCCTAAATCCCAACTAAAACCTATCCAAAATCTACAATAAGGTGAGAGTGGACCATAGCGAAAATACCACCGAGGGTGGCCCTTACAAAAAAGGGGGTCATCCACGTGGTAGGCGGCGCGGTGTCACTCGTCACGTGGATCCCTACGTCACGTGGATCCCTACAATATTTTATTACGGGTTAGGTAAGAGGGTGACAAAGCCAACCCTACGTTGGGTAAACCACCCGGGGGTGGAATGACCCCTCTGCCCCACTCTTTTTCAAAATTACGACTCTTACCACCCGATCCATCCGCCCACATTGCACCACATGGCACTCCCGTTCCAGCAGTTTATCCCAACCCTCAAAGCCTTTTTAACCTCTAGACTTCTTAGAAATCTTTAAAACACGACTCCAAATTCCTATAAATACCCCATCCCATTTCATTTCTACATTCATTCGTCATCTTCAATCAATAACCATTATCAAGAGAGGCTTAAGGAAGAAAAGAGTAAGAGAATGAGATGGGGATCTAGCCCATCCATCCACCAAGGAGAGAAGAGTGAAAGGAGAGAAGCCTCTAGCCTAGGTCAACCTAGCCAAGCCTAACCCTTAGCCACCTGAGCCACTGAAAGACCAATATGATCCACTCAAATCAACCATTGCGATAACTCATTCACCCACTTGCCAACCTCTAATTAGCTTCATTCATACTTCGTTAGAATCATGCATCATCATTTCCACTATGAATACACCTGCACGTCTATTTGGTTCTAATGTATCCTCTTCGACTCGTCGGTATACTGGTCTTGTCAATCAAAAACTCGGATCGACTAGGCTTTCGACCACTTCTCTGTGTGGGTGAGACCAAATAAAGAAGTTCAACTCGGTCCATCGATTAAAGTAAGCACCACATCGCCACACTACATTACACACACCTGCATCATCTATGCATAAGAACTAATTCAAATCCTTGATATTTCATCTTATCCTGAGAAGTAGAAACTGTACGCTCGTACAGGCAGAGATGGTGCCTAACACTTTCCCTCATTGTCGTTGTGGCCCCTTACCTAGAATTTTTAGTCACAGATCATGTGTCATTTTAAGACAAGAAACCCCCGATTCCTTCTCTTAAGGTTTCTACAGGGTCTAGCCGAATGTAGAAATGTGTATAATTGACTAGTAACAACTCCAAGTCAAACATATTGTACCCTAAGCCACCAAATATACCCAAAACCCAAAAAAGGAGCAATCATGAGTGTGATCCAGCATGCATAGTAGGTTAGGCCAATCGGGTTAGGCCCAAACCAAGTTACACCCCTAAGAATGTCCCCAATACTGTATGGAATATGTGTGGTCAATCACGACCATTCGTTAGGTAGTGAGCAGTATGAACATCCCATTATTGATACCTAAAAATGTAGGCTTGAAGCACAATTGAAAATATAAATTATATTTGAAGCCTTAAGTATGCCGAATCATTCTCTATAAAAGAAGGTTAAGAAAGACTAAGGAAAAATTGTACCTCCTAATAATGAAGGATGTGTCTCACTATAAGGTGGTCATGCATTTTCAACTGAACAATGCGGCTCTTTAAAACCTTAGAATGTAACCTATTTGAAAAAGGTCATGACTCGTGGTTGGAAAGAGTGGATGATCTTGCTTGGATCATGCGTGCACCTTACTAATAATAGTGAGTGTGGATCACTTTGCTCTGAGCATACCTTCATACCAAGAAGGCATGGGTTACCTTAAAGTAGTAAACTGAAGATGAGACACGCATACATGCCAGTTGACAAGTTGAGGTTTCTTCATCTAATGAGACCATGTCATGTGTTCTCATTGCTGACAAGTGTGGTACAACTATCACCTGATGGTCCTTCGACCGATCTAAATGCGTCATTTGCCAAAACTCCACAAACTTTGCCTATAAATACCCCCACATGATTTTATTTAAAGGGATTAAATATTTTGATTTTTAGACTTCCTGAGAAAACTCTCTAAAATTCCCAAGGTGCATCCCTCTGTTAGTGCATTGATTTGTGCACATTGTTTGTCAATCACATGAGTTTGTATGCTATGTAGTTAGTTGAGCCCTTGGAAGCTGAAGACCGAAGATATTAGTGGACATGAGCATCAATGAGCAAACAACAAGTAAATGAGGTGCCTTGGTGACCCTAACCCTTGACCCAAAACAACCCCTTGAACCACTAGATGATCATGGCTTAATAAGTAAACCTTGTTGATCATCCATTAACCTTAGGGGGCATTTGGCGCATGGTATTAGATGAGATTAGGTGGGATGGGATTAAAAAAACCAAATGATTGCGGGTTGTCAGGGATTGTCTTGGAATTCAGGGTTGGCTTTAAAGGGGATCTGTTTGGATGACAGTTCACATAAAACCCATGCTATGGAATTAGTGTGATGTCCTATTTGGATGGTAGTCTGACCTTAGATTATAGAAGGATCAGCTCCCACCCCTGTTTGGATACCGATCGTGTCTGGTTAATTGGTAGAGTACTACATTACCATAATCTAGGTACTGTGTGTTTGGCTCGTGGGCTACAGCTATTGGACTTGTGAAGGGTTGCAGTGAGTATACAGTTTTATATCATACATCAGATTTTATACCTTAGTAAAGGGTCGTTTGATTAGTCTCTTCAGCTTATGATCCATTGGAGATTCATAGTTGATGTCTTACACGATCAACTGGGTTACTAAGATAGTACATGGAATCCAACACATGTTATGGATTCTCTCCTGTTGGACATCGTTGATACAAATCCACACCTCCGCATATGATTGGTCCATATTATAGTGTAACACATCTACAAATAAGGACCGAGTGATCTTGTCAACAGGCATAAATTTGGACTAAATCCAATACCACTTGCTCTCATATCAATAATACTATATTATACAAATCACATACAGACCTTTATATCATCAAGAGATCGTACCGTAAGTAAAATATATTACAGGTGAGTTACTAAATAATCTCTACGAGTGCAAATATTGAACCGCACTGTGCAGAAGACGTTTTGAGCAATGCTTGTCCCGGTTGTAACCAACCTACGCATACATTGCCGGGTTCAACAGTTCCCATCCCTATTTTTTTTTCTTTTAAGGAATTAGTAATACAATTGGCTGTCCAAAAAAAGACACTCTCAGCTTAATATTTTACTAAGTGCAACAGTTACATTTTGGGATCGAGTATTGTCCACATGATGTTGTGGCCTAAAAGCAGTTCTACAAGAGGTCTTAATACTTGCGTGCAAGACATGGATGGATGAGTCAATTAAGGAGCATATTGTAACTCATGCTAATACAAAACATGGATATATAATTGCCTTAAAAGAATTCTTAAGAACTTACAAACGCTCTCTTATCAGCTTTATATATTCATACGTTCGTTCCCTAACATCTATTTGGCATCAAATACCTTCGTCAAAGAAAAGATAGTCCAAATTATGTTATGCACTTTTCTTAATACCCATATAGTTTCATATTATTATAAGTAGAAGATTTACATATGCTTACTTGAAAAACCAATCAAATCATATCATTCATACTCTCAAACTTCCTAGTGCATCGACTTCTCTCTTGTCATGCACCTTATAGGATAATTTGTCTTATAGAAAATTAATTCTATGAAATTGGAACTGAATTGTTCCTATATCTGAGCTAATTGATCATCACTGTTGATGATTTTAGAAATTTATCCTGATCAACATAGCAGACATTATACGATTCCTGGGTTTTTAACAATATATAAATGTAATGAACGAGACTATATACGGTTCGTCCAAATTTGTTTAAGGAAAATAAAGTATTAGACTGTAGTAAATGCCTGTTGGTTTCCCAAATGTGGTGGGAAAATCATAATGTTAAAAATATGCATGTAGAATACATATATAAGACATAATTCATATACAAAACTATTCGACTAACTTGTTAGGTTCGATGTCACGGCAGTCATCAGTCAATCAATAACATATAGACTCGAACTAAAACTTAATAATAATATACAAAGCCATAAAAGAACACATATCCCTACCAGTAACAAGGTCACTGTATCTCATAAAGATATCGAGGGCATCCCCTCAGTCAACGTACTCGTAAAAACTAGGCTTGGGACAGTGTTTTCAACTACCGAGGTTGGTGGGGTTGTTTTGGCTACCTCGTTTGAAGCTAATGTTACCCACACATGAGGCCTTAGCATGTGAGCTCCTTAGCCCATGAGATCTGCAGTCTCAATGCTCTGTTTATAACTCCACCAATTACTCCTATCTTTCAATGATTTGAAAGAGTGTTGATCATATCCGATGTATCCTTCAACCTGCAGCCTTGCCTCTTCCCAAGATAAATAAATACTCAGTTTGCGGCCGACCACTATAACGTAATATTTTTTTTCCTTACCCATCTGTGGTACAACGTAATAAGTTAGTCTTGCATTGTAGCTAATACAGTTTTTAGTCGATGGCAGGCCATGAAAACAAGATATAAAACAATGAGTATATAGAAGATTATTGATTAATCTAATATTAATATAAGAGAGCGCAAGTGAAATAAATGACAAAAGTAAAGTCAAACAACACACGGTTCAAATTATAAAGTTATTACGTCCATATCATCACCACCAAATATAAATGTAATGAAAGAGAAATGTATTATGTTCTAAATGTCTCTAGACGTGGTACCTGCTAAGTCTAAAAAACACTAGCACAAACATCTACTAAGTTTCACACACATACAAAACATGACCGCTCACGAAAAATCACCACCTGCATTTTTTCTGAGAATTATTGAGAATTTACTTCAACCATTCCACACGGCGTTCCTCTCGAGGACTAACAAAGAAGGATGGAAGTTGCTCGTCCTTGGAGAGCAAGTGACCAATGTCTATGAACTCTGAGTTGGTCAACCCCTGCACCTCTTCAAGGATATCCAATACTTTACTAGTACAGTTCACTTCCTTACCAAGTCCAAAATCGCACATGGCCTCTACAATATTAGTAAGAGATGGGTCAAGTACATTACAATGACGATCAGGATGCATCCCCTTCTTTGCAGTACTCCTGTCACGATTATTCTCAGAATCAGATATACATTTTAGTGTACTGTGTTTTGATCGAATGTCCCAGGATTGACTGTTAGAAGAAAATTGCGATTTCCTTGTCGAGTCCCCTAAATTGTTGGTGGATAGATCCATGTTATCTTCCATATCCTCATCCACATCCGATCATATTTCATTTAAATCTTGTTGGACACGCGATGAGGAGGCAGCCATATTCTTACTGCCTTGTACATAATGACCAGTAGCCTAATCATCATCGATGATAACAGCTAAATCATCCATCCTCTCAATTCTTTTGCCTCGAAGTCTTTTAGCTCGTTGATGAGACTACAAAAACATAAATGCTAAATTATTAGCAAACATTCACCAATTACGTGTATCATATAGTAATAATAAAAGAATTATGAGAAGACATTCGGAGTGGAGCGTCGTCGGAATTTCTTATTCTGATATATGCTTCCCAAACTTCGTCCGAAGCTGTAACAACCATTCGCTCGTTGTCCCATCCAAAGCCACTAGTGGCGAGCATATCCTTCACATCGTTGTAGCATTTCTTGTGATACTTCATACAATTTTGTACATTCGACCAATTCACAGACACGTGTTTTCCTTTCGACACCTCATCAGCTACAGCTTGGTATGCTTCTCTCTTGAAACTATTATCTACTTTGCGTCCTAACACAATCTACTCTAGTAATGTGTTCAATATAACTTGATCCATCACTTTAGTCCATTTTATTTTCGGTGCTCGTAATGATGGATCAACAAGTGATCTGGCGGGTATTGCACAAGGGGAAAATCTTGTCGGAAGAATCAGAGATTTGTCAAGTGATTGTGTAGGTGTCGCTCCGGGACTTATCCACATTTCCAACATCTAGCCTATGAGTAATACAAACATTACAATAATAGGTTATTTACTTGTCACTTAAATACAGATAAGAAGCTAAAAACGCATTAATTTTTGTACTCGAAAGTGTTTTCAACATTCTAACATTGAGAATATCACGACAAAAAAGAATTTCAAAAACACTTAAAGTATATTGAAGAAAAATGTAATATAGAAGAAGGCTATCTGTTCCTACTATTGTTGAGGGAGTTTGCCCACATTCGTTCAGCAATCTCGTCGCGTACTCTAGACCACACATCTTTTTCTCGCTGAGTAACTTGAACCAGCCAATGCCTCTTGTCATTTGTTGAAACCTCATATGGCGTCAGATTACTCTCTATATCCCCCAAAGATATACCAACATCACGTAAATCTTGGTCTGAATTATGTTTTATTCTAATGAAGTTGTGGAGCACAGCACATGCTACTACAATTTTCACTTGCATTTCCAAAGAATACTGCACCACCATCTTTAAGATTGGGAATCGACTTTTCAATACTCCAAAACAACACTCAATTTTATTTCTAAGTTGTGAATATTTATAGTTAAATAACTCTTTATAGTTGGTGGGAGCTCTCCTAGTTCTATATCCTTGCAGGTGGTATCGCACGCTGCGGTATGGAGCCATACAACCTGGTTAATGTGCGTATCTGGCATCGATGACATAGTATTTTTCTATATTTCGCTTTCGTAGTTTAAGAGACTAGATAACCAATAAAATATATAAAAACATTTTTGATTACATACTAAATATAAATGTTACCATTTAGGACATGTAGAGGATCATCAGTTCGTGTGAGAGTGTTATGCAGCACTCTTGCGTCAGAAGCAGGACCTTCCCAACCGGCTAAAATATATAAAAATCTCATATCAAATCCACACGTAGTAAGCACGTTCTAAGATAAAAAACCTTTTTGGTTGTGGAAGCTCGCTTGGTTGGTAGTTTGTATATGTACAGGAATGTGGGTCTCATCGATTTTCCTAACGCAATCCTAGAATCAGATTGTTGAAACTGATTTATAAGTTATGGAGATATAACTAAACTTAGTAGCCATATGTATACATTGCCATTGAAGAAAAATTATACTTGAAAGTATGTCGACCAAATTGGGTTTGATTGAATCTCAATAGGGATTTGTGGGCCTGCTTGTTGAACATATGAAGGGTAAAGAGACACATTAATTGCATTAAGAACTTGATGGAAGTGACAACTAACCGTTTCACCTGAACGTATAAATCGATGTCCTATTACCCGATTACGCATACTATATCCAACCATGTGTAGTAAAAGTACCAATTACTCTTCCAAGCTAACATGTCATGTATCGCGTAAAAATGTCTTCTCATGTAAATCATTACATAGCGAAAAAAATTGCTCGACTAATTCTCAGTTGGGTAATACAATCCCTATCAGAGTTATGTACAGTTGAATTGATGAACCTCGTCCGCTCATCATCTCCTAGACGTGTTGGCTGTCTAAACATGTAAATGCGACAGTATTCTCCAACAGCAGCTACGCAAGCTACCAATATAAGAACAACGATGCAACGACCTAGCTCTTCCTCAGTCAAGTTATCCATCTCCTAACAATTCACACCAAATCTGGAGTCAATGCCGTTCATTTCTGCTCTAACATAATGCTAAGAAAGTTTGGTATTGGACTTAAGGAAATCTCATCATACAGGGATTATTAATGTATTACCAAGTTTTAACAGGAAAGAAAGATCCACATATTAGCTCAAATGCATGCAAGCAACCAAAGGTGCCTATTTTCACATGAGTATACACTGATCCAGACCGTCCAGGTCGTTGTCCTAATTGACGATGAAAGATAGGCTAAAAACCAGACCTATTGCAACGGCCCAGCTCTTCCTCTGGAAGTGTGATGGATGATACGCAGGCATTAAGAAATTGACCACTTAGAATACAATTAGTCAAATTAAAACGTCCAAAGTATGATCCAAACTATGTATATATCATGCAGGAAATATTAATATTATTTGATTAGCTGAATACCGGATTGGTAGACATTCTATTGGACGGTCGAATGAAAATATCCAACGGTCCTATTTCCACAAACAAGTGTCCATGAATCAAATGTTATGATTGTTCAACCAATCTTATATTTTTTTAGTAACTTGTAAAAAGTATTATTGATAATCTACTCGGTTAAATTGCTGAAGACTTTCAAAAATGGATCATCCAGTGTGCTAAGCATATTATCAATGGTCTAGATCGATTATAAATGGGACCCACTTTTACATGATGAAAACCTTAGGATACCATTTATATAAGAATATTTGGCCCTCTCTAGCCGTTTGGGTTTTCAATTTTGGGAACCATTTGATGCTCTGGCAGCGTGTGACGCTTGATACTCAGTCATTTAGAAATGGTACACTTGTCGTATATTAACACATATTAATTGGATAAATTGTAGAATGCACTGGATCTCATCCGCCTAGTGAAAATCCACCCATCTGATGGTCAAAGATGAGTGCGATTTTTGGTTCGTGGTACATCTAAATTGTGACCTATATTTTAGACATTCTAAGTTGAGTTACTGGTACCACACGTATACAATTGCTAAGTAATATTTTAAGTGCTTGTGTACCGTCTACCATACTTCGCTAGAGTATTTATTATTAACTCTTTTAATGGTTTCCAACCATAGACGCGGCTGGAAGGATACTCACGGGTCATTTGGCAGCCCTGTTTTGGATGTATTTGGGCATGGCCACTGCTTTCTTACTTGTTACCGTTGAATATTTCAAATATTGGTATGTTTTCAAATCTCATACGATGTCATAGGAGTTAAAATGTCTTTTTTAGCTTCCTTTCTATAGAAAGATAAAAGAGTTGCATGTTTGATCGTTTAACAAAGATGTCTCTAAGCTAACATCTATCATGCACATGGCACATTGATGACTCCAAAACAATCTAATCACCACATCAGGAAAATGATATGGATTATCCAAACATAGGCCCTCCAAACGGCTAGACGCCCCTCAATAACCTAAGGATACCATCCAAATGGTCTAAATCCAAACCGTTGGTTTGATGGGCTTCATGCTGTATGGCTCTCTCAATGGCATATCCTATCTATTGAATATTTGGCCCTCTCTTGAGTGTTATTTATTGCCATACATCAGATTGCATACTGACATTGTTAGTAGCTACTCGATACTTATTGGTGCTTTGTGGGGCCACCATGGTGTATTTGTTTTATCCACACCATCCATTTTAAAACATTTTAGGCTATGATTTCAAAATTTAGGCATATCTAAATCTCAAGTGAACCACACCACAAAAAAAGATGGTGATTGAATGCTGACCATTAAAAGCTTCTTGGGGCCAGAAAAAATTTGGATCAGCCTGATATTTTTGTTTTCCCTTAATCCTATCGTTGTAACCTAATCAATAGGTTGGATGGAAAATAAAAATTACAGTGGATCCCATAAACTTTTAAATCGTGTACGTTTAATCAACACAACACCCTATGGTGTGGTCCACCCATCACTTTGGACATGCTTCATTTTTTGGATCATGGCATAATAGAATAATTACACAAAATGGATGGACAACGTAGATAAGACCAATACATTATGGTGGAGCCCACAAAGAGCTATCCAGCAGCAGTGATGAGTGTTAGTATGTAGTCCAAGCTGTTTAGCTCGGTATTTTCTTTCTTAATCATCTAATGGTGGCTCCAATGGCAGCGATCATGTCAGTGGTTTAGACTTGTATATGTCTAGCCCGACGCAAAGTAAGCCAGCATTGTTTAACAGTCAATGAAATCAAGATAGAGATGAAGGATTCAAAGCTGGAGTGGACCCCACGACGAAAAATAGTGTGGAGAGGGACGCCCCCACAGTCATTCAAATCAAGATAGAGATGAAGGATCAAGTATCAGATGCATGCAGTGACTTAGTAAAAACTACTCTTCAGCTACATGCACCTAACATGGGTTTTGAACAGATGAGCTTACCGAAATGAACAGATCCTGTTTATCTCTCCGGTTGATGCTACCCGCAGAGTCGTGCTCATCCTATGGCCGCCTTTGATATATAGGGTCCATGAACAAGCATCACCGTTCAAGGTACGTGTCACGCTCCAAACTCGGAAACCGGGCTCACAAAATTTTCGATCGCCGAATCTTGTGCCGACAGCATCCGTAGTACCCCATTCTCGGCTCCCAGCGCCCATACGCTAGATTCCAATCCTAGAATCCTACAAGGAGGATTTTCAACATGAATTTGTATCGTAAGAAGCATAACCACAAGTATACCCAAATCATAAGAACAACATCATCACCATATATCCACTAATATAATCATTTGAGTACAATGTTAAAAGGGAAATACAATATATAGATATCAAAGAAAACTCCAGAAGCTCAACCGCACGCTCCTGCCTCAGCTCGGCTGCATCCTAACGTCACTTGTATACATCTATCGTGCAAAGCTTATAGAAAGCTTAGAGGGTGGTGTAAGTGTGTGAGCAGTATATACGTGCTCAGAATGTAATATCAGAGTAAACGGAAATACTGGTAAGTCCACAAACCATATAATAGCAAAGTAAGCAGAAATACTGACAAGTCCATAAAATATCATCAACCTCATCCAAGATATGCGATGAAAAGATATAGCAAGCCAATGTCATATACTGAGAAAGTAATGTAAGTCGGCTATAAAATGTGGAAACATAATGAACCAAATATCAGATACCGAGGATGCAATATAATATGCAATTTGGAAGAGCTAAGAATACCATCAGCCTCATATAAATGCAGAAACATAGCAACCCAAAATGTCATATGCCACAGATGTAATGCAATATGCGGTATGTAGTGCGAATGAAATGACCAAGCCGTAGTGTGTAGTCGGGATGATATTACGTGGTATTGCAGGCTATAGGGTCTATCACAAAGGACTTCTATCTAAAATAGTCTCATACCTAAATTTAGATAGATAGACTCGATGTGGTAAACTCCTGATCTCAGGTTAGTTGCGCGCCTCTACCGAAATCTTGGCCATTACGAAGGTACACAATAATTAGTTGTGCACCACCAGCCCGAGTAGATAGTGAATGAATGAATGAGTATAATGCTGAGTGTACAACTCCTGCTCAATCAGTCCACAAATCAGTACTGTACATCTCTGGGATCATCACCGGGGTCTAGTACACTCAACATGTAATCACCGCCCACTGACGCGCGACCATGCAAGTGGAAGAGACCTCACTATCCACCTGACCAGTAGTCAGCCAATATCTACCCGACACGTCGATAGCGGACCCATTCACGAGCTAGTCAAACTCAGCCTAACTATGCCCACTACCCTCCGGCGGATAAGGCCACACCCCGTCCCAACTGACCACGACACAGTGGGAGATGCGGCCTCCTGGTATTCGGCACTCGGTCGCTCATGTATCCACTCGGTGTAGACGTTGGGGCATCTCCTGGCCTCGAAGGTTTATGAACTTTCACCCACGGACATCTAAAGTGCCTAGATGCTTAAACCCAAATATTTTCGGTGTCCCATCTGGTCATCCACGACATGCCTATGGAGGTCACAGCCCTGATGTCGCTAGGGCGTATAATAATCATAATCACACAATGCAAAATGCATGAGTCATGTAGTCCAATTATGCATCAATCTTATGCATATCGTGCGCTCATGTGGGATAACTCCACCTATCAGGGAGTCCCATAAACCATCTATACTATGGCATATGCAATGGTCAATCACATCTCACAATAAACATGCAGATGATGCGTATAGGCATGTATCATGATGCTATGTTGTCACATACTCATAATCAATATCAATAATCGGCATCAACAATCGGCATCGACAATGTGGACATTTAATCAACATTGCCCCCAAGGAATGACCCACATAGAGCCTAACATATAGTGGACCCATGGCCTCACACAAGGGCCTAATATACAACACCATGGGCCGCACTCAAGAGCTTAATACACATCACGATGGGCCTCTCACATGGGCCTAACATACATCACAATGGACTCCATCGCATGGCCCTCAAATGCATTACAATGGGCCTCATCACATAAGTCTCATATACATCACATTGGGCCTTAAACACGGGTATACATGTAACGCCCCAGAAAATCGGGGGTCGTGCATAGACTCGACTTCCGAGTTCCCGAGTGTCACCTATCATGCATTTATATTTTTTTTTAATCAATTTTAACTGCGCAATTTGGAATTACCTTAAGCATGAAGCACAATCGCACCTGTTTACTGAAATGAAGGATATCCCACATATATACAGGTTCAAAAATAATAAAGGGTCGCCCAAGGCGTTGCCCAACAGAACAACAACAAAAGAAGGCTATGTCAAAAAAAATAAAGCTGAGCCCGCGGCTCAGCAAATCCAAATCCAGCTCGATCAAGTCGATGGAGAGCCGCCCATCAGCTGCAAGTAGGAGAACACATCCTCCTCGTCCAAGCTCGTCTCACAGGCTCCTCATGCCCTGAGTTACCTGCATCTATGAATGGGTCTGGTTGGTGTTTTAAAACACCGTCCCAGAGTGGGAGTGAGTGATCAACTCAGTGTAAACTATTGGTCTCAAGTTACAACAGGCATCAATTGTAATATGAACTTAATGAAAAACAGACAATCATCAACACCTAATAACTCTTATTTAAAATGCATGCATGCGGGATGATATGATGCATGCCCTCGCCACAACACTCCCTCAAGCGACTCCATCTAACGATCGCATATGACAACACTCCCTCAGAGCGACCTCGACTTCCGAGTCGCCACCCTAACTAATGCGTGCAATGCGATCGTGTTAGCTGAGTTATTAGTTAAGTCCGGTCATCCAGCAGGTTGGGGATTCTGATTCACCCTACGTATCAATGCCCTAAGCAGGTTGCGAGGCCAAGGCCCCATCAACGCGTGAGGCCGAGTCCCCGCGGTCCGTGATCCCGTCGGAGTCCTCATCCCCGACTCCAATCACATGAGGAATGCCGTAAGGAAGGGATCGCTCGCGGTCACTACGGGGAGGCGCGGTACCCCATCGTAGGCCGACAACTCAGACACGGTGTCCCATTCCACCATGCCCAGCTCACGAGGCTGTGGACCAGTTTCAAGTGGGTTAATGATGGGCTACAACGGTTGCAGGGTGGTTCAGGTTTCATACGTATGTGAGCGATGATCAGGGTCAAATATCTCATATCAGACCCCAGTAATTGCCTAAATTCACGTACATGATAAGGCTTAATGGGGTGTATTAATTGTGTTTCTGTCACAGGATGAAATCAGGAGTGATAATTGAAAAGTGATGTTAACAGCATGGATTTCATGATCCAAAGCCACCTGAGCATGGGATGGACTCCAAAGAACCAAGAATAAAGATTTTACACGCCTGGGATTTGAGGAAAGCAAGCCAAAGGAGCCCGAAAAGGGTCCAGAATGCAAGATCACATGGTTCCCGCCATCCGATCAGTTCGAAACTCCATACATGGGATGAGGGCCATAAATTAACCGTACATTTCAAATTTCAGCCCTCGGATCACTATGGAAGTGTCCCAACTGACAAATCAGCTCGCAAACCGTTGATTTCAGGCCCACCTAATATCTGGAACTGTCTCAAATTGGGTTTTGGCGGGGTGAAATAATATGAGGAAAAAGATGGACGGTGCAGATTTCGCACAAATATTACAGTGGGCCCCGCACGTGATGCATGTACACCATGCACATGCGCGCCCACCGTGCATGGGACCGCCAGCCGGTCAAACAGACCGCTGACCCGCGCCCTCCTCGCCAAAACGGCAATGGCCGTTTCCAGCGTCTCTCAAACCGACCGCGGTTTTCAGTTGTGGGTCCCACCTATTGTTCAAACGGACAATCCAATCCGTCCATTCCCTGTCTAAGGTCGATGTTACCAAGGTATAGGTGGCCGAATTACCAATGAGAGCGATTATGGAAATCTAACCTTTCAAACATCGGTTAGACGGTGGAACAGAAAACCATGTGGGCCTCATCAACAGAAGGCGGAAGTTACATATTCCTGACCGAAATTTTCCCCTCCACTCAATGGACGGAGTGGATTTCCCAAAATATCATCACAGTGGGCCCCACCATTTTCGCAGCGGAAGCACACCGCGTCCCTGTTGTTGCGTCAGTGAACGGACGCCGCTGGTCCGTTTTGCGGACGTCAGTGGGCCCCACACGTCACCCGTATGGCTGATCCAAGCCGTCCATCGTGTAGAGGGCTTCGAGCACTACAAACCCATGCTGATATTCCACTCCCATGCGTACACACGTGGATGATACAGAGGCCACAAAATGGCTGCCCTGCAACGTTCAAAACTGATCTCTTCGTGTTTTCTTCTCTGGGCCGCGTTAATGGACGTTCAAAACCACCCATTCTTGACTGAAATTTTGTCCTGAATCCAATGGACGGGGTGGATTTTCCAAAAAACACTTCGGTGGGGCCCACCGATCATGGCTGCGAAAATTTCCATTCCATGTCCTGCTACAACTCTACCACTGATCCAGCTTTCCAGCAACTATAAAAAAGGAGTCTTGGACATGGGAAAAACATTCAGAAACAGGGAGGAGTTCCAGATCTACAGCAAGGGAGAGAAGAAAGAGAAAAAAGAGAAGAAAGAAGAGAGAGAGAAATTGGTTTGATTTTTTCTTATATGAATTTTTATTTTAATTATCCATCTGTTTAACAGATTTTATGGGTAACTAATCTCTCAGCTAGGGCTGAGATGAAACCCCTAATTTGAACACCCTTTGTTCTATGTTGATTTTACTTTAATTAGATTGGTTTGTTTCTTTCCCTAGTGTGCTTGATTGCTTTAAATTCTATACTTCTCCATCTATGAACTTGATCAGAGTCTATGGATGGATGTGGTCTGGATGCTTATTCTAGGTGCTTGTATCTGATCATGAACAGGTTCCTGTAGAGGAAGAAACAGGGTGCTTTACTGAACTGCATATTCCATATGCCCGATTTGGACATGGGATATGTTATTCATGGCATTGCTTGAAGGAATTAGACAATCTGTATACCCGATTAAGGACACAGATTGTGCTTTCTCTAGATAAGTTAGATCAATCTAAATTAAAGCGAATTAACGGATAAAACAAAGGTTAGGATAATTATGGGTGGATTCGAAAGTCCTAGTGCTCTCTCTGATTGAATTTTCTTCCTTATTCTCAATTGTTTTTTTTTCCATAGATTTGTGTTAGTAAATTGCTCCATTATTTGTTGAATTAGTTAAGGAGAATCATAGATTTGAATTGTGACGATCAGTCCTCGTGGGATTCGACCTCGATCTTACCGAGTTTATTACTACAATCACAACCCTATACTTGGGGATTGAACAAGTGAACAGGGTTAACAAACAGGGTTGGTCAGAGAGTAGGTTAAACCGCACAGATCAGGCGAGCGTGAGATGAGTGACATCGGGCACAAGGGACCCATGTAGTCGAACTACTGCCACCCGAACACTCCCGCCCAATCCACGGATCTAACCCTAGCGTAGTCCTACCGACGGGACTACCGTCTTTCGTCATGTTCCTGACCAACCCAAAGGTATGGAGGGTGATTCATAGCATGCCGGCTATCAATGCATCATCTAAAAACAACCAATCTCATGTTCTCATGCTTCTCAACATAAATTTCTAAACGTCTACTAACAAGTAAAGCTAATAATATCACGAACAAGTGTGGGTGTGTGGTGTGGCTTGGTGAGGAAGTTAAGTGCTTCCTCCATCCCAAGAAATCACATGCACAAGAGTAATGAATCATACATATTAAGAGACACAACATATGGGAAAACATCAAGCATGAGCATGTGATCATCCATACACAGAATCATGTGTGGGGCAAGAACGCATAATGAGAGAACTAAGCATGCACATCCATACCCTTTCAATAAGCATATAAATTCCTAGGGTTTCTCTAGAATCTCAAATATAACACCCAAGCAATCAAAATCATTAAGCTTGTACTAAAATTGGTGCTAGGCCACCTAAGAACAATAGTCCGCACCTTCGGATTCGTTGGAGGCTTAGAAACGACCTAGAGATGAGGGTTTTGGAGGTTGGCCGACCGGAATCCCTAAAACAATTCAAACATGAGAGAAATCCATACATTTTCTCCTTCAATACAAGGATTTCAAGAGAAAAGAGTGAGGGATCTTACCTAGATGGCCCATGGACGATTTTCGGTGGATGTGGTGTAGGGTTTCCTCTTGGAGAAAGTGTAGGAGGTTGTGGGTTTGATCCTCTTGATTCCCACCTTGATTGAGAGTCCACCATGCTCACCTCCACTCTCTCAACTCTCTTGCTCTCTCATCTTTCTCCCCCTTTCTCTTCTCTCTTTCCCCTTTTATCTTAGGGCAAAATCGTATGGGAGAGGGGTGCCCAAATGAAACCCTTTATATAGTGCCAGTTTTGGTACAATTGGCCCCAAGTGTTGGGTCTTTACTATACTAACCCTATGGGAGGGTTTTTCTAGCCTATGGGGGTGTACTAGTCGATATACACCGTATGATAGTTAGTCCTAATGATGATCTACGTATGGGCACAATCGGCCCGCCATTCCGACGCGCCGATCGACAGATATGATTAGAAGTCTGTTCAACGGTCACCGATGGTAGATCGGGGCCGCGGCTATACGGATGTGAGCGGGGAAATATCTTTAATCCACGGGTAAAGTTTGGTCATAAACCGATGGTCCGAAATCCTCAACTTGGCATAAGAGTGGACGACTCAAATCACTTAAGTTCCCACAATTTTCCAAACTAGCCTTCTAGAGCTCCCTATTGAAGTTGGCGTGGTCTAATCACCCCCTAGGCCGCCAAATTCGGTGGGTAGGTGTCTTGTGACCCGACTAGGGTCCATGTAAAAATTACGGACGAACGGATGAACGGATATATGTTCTGAGCAAGCGTTTCCGACCTTTAAGTGGCCCTTTGGGGACCATTCTGATTGATGGGGCATTTCTGGTGGCCCTCTGGCCATGAGATTTATAGGGTAGGTGATCCATGGCCCGATGAAGGGCCATGCAAAATTTAGGAGCGATCGGATATGGGGTTTGATCGCACGGATCCGATTTACGATCAACGGTCATCGTGCCACGATCGAGGCCCAGATTTAGTGGGCAGACGTTGAAAAATACATTAAACTTTCACCGTAAATTTGAAAGAAATCCGACGGCTGGAAGGCCCGGAGACTCAGTTTCTTTTGTCAGTGCCAGATTTTAATCTAGCATTGGTGGGGCGCATTGGGCAAGCACCAGATGGTACTTCTAGGTGTCAACTGGGTCCACAGTCCGCGATGGACTATAAGCCCAGTGAGATCTATGATTTTCTAAAGTTTTAGATTTTTCTGACCCTCCTCAGTTACTTGGTGGCCCACACGGGCCGTCTTTAAGTGTAAACAGTCATCTGCCTTAGCGGCCTGCACCAGACCTTATCACGGCCTGTCTAGTCTATTAAATTGGGCTAATCTTGGATTAATTAACTCGTGTATAAGCTAACATTGAGTGCTAATGGTCAGTACGTGATAGTATAAGTTAATTAAAAAAATATATATCAAGAATTTTTGGAAATCCAAAACAGTGGAAATCCGGGATGTTACAATACATCACAATGGGCCTCAAATATGGGCTGCATATACATCACATTAGGCCTCGACAATCGGCCTCAATATTCAGAATCGGCCTTGACAATCGGAATTGGCCTCGATAATCAGCCTATAAAATCGGAATCGGAATCGGAATCGGCCTCGACAATCAGCCTTGACAATCAGAATCGGCCTCGACAATTATAATCGGCCTTGATAATCGGCCTTAACAATCGAAATTGGCCTCGACAATCAAAATCGGCCTCGATATTCAGAATCGGCCTCGACAATCGGAATCTGCCTCGACAATCGGAATCAGCTTCGATAATTAGCCTAACAAAGGGCCTAAGGAAAGGTCACAATGAGGATATTTAACCATCATTGCCCATCAATGTGGACATTTAACCAACATTGCTCCCAAGGAGTGGCCCACATAGACCAAATATATAGTGGGCCCATAGCCTCACGTAAGTGCCTAATATACATCACAATGGGCCTTGTTCAAGGGCCACATATACATCACATCAGGACATCAGGCCTCATCAATGGTCACAATTACATCACAACGGACCCCATACAATCATAATGGGCCACATACAATCACAATGGGCCTTACACAAGGATCTCATACATCAAGTGGGCCGCATCACATGGGTCTTATACATCACATCGAGCCCCATACAATCATAATGGGCCTAATACACATCACTATGGGCCGCATCACAGGGGCCTCATACACATCACTATGGGCCGCTCACACGGGCCTAATACACATCATTAAGGGCCGCTCACATGGGCCTAGTATATATCACAATGGGCTCAATCGCCTGGCCCTCAAATGCACTACAATGGGTCTCATCATATGGGCCACATATACATCATAATGGGCCTCTGACACAGGCTTAATATACATCATAAAGTGGCCACATCCCATGGGCCTTAAATATATCATAATGGGTCCTTACCCATGGGCTCCAAATACATCACAATGGGCCTTAACCCATGGGCCCCGAATACATCATATTGGGCCTTAACGAATGGGCCACAAATACATCATATCGGGCCTTAACGAATGGGCTGCAAATACATCATATTGGGCCTTTACAAATGGGCCGCAAATACATCATATTGGGCCTCATACAAGGGCCTCATATACATCACATCAGGCCCTTCCAAATGGGCCCCAAATACATCACATCGGGCCTCATCAAATGGGCCCCAAATACATCCAATGGGCCGTATAAAATGGGTCACAACAACTACACCATTCGTCCATCTATAGAGATCATTTTAGAGCATTTTCCAA